>JAGTTH010000730.1:0-95876 GCA_022606485.1 Agraylea sexmaculata
AACACCGATATATTAGCATTGGATGTGTAAATATCAAGATGGCGGACCAAGTAGATGTGTTTGACACTGTAATCAAGGTGATTAACACTTTTTAAACAACAGTAATTAAGAGCGTTCTTAAACAACTAATGTTACCTCAGTCAGACTCGTCTACTTGGTCCGCCATCTTAAGTTGTATGGCCTACTAAGATATCGGTGCAAAATCTGTGTAATTTGTTAATTAATTAATTATTAGAAATTAATTGAGTTTTTTCAAACAGTGAATGCACAAAAATGCATAAATTTAAGAAACTTACCCATTATGGTATGAGATTTTCATGGTTAGTTCATTGGCTTGTGAGGGTATTGTTGTAAACATTTCGGCGGGTCATGTCTCCAATAGTCGACTTAGGGACGGTTTCTTCATATATCTCTAAGCTAGTGATTTATATGAATTTCAAGTCATATTTGTACATATTGTTTCTTCAAGCTGTGTCAAAGTTAAAGCCGACGTTGAGATTGAAGCCATTCCCACAGCCCATAGACAATTGTGTTTAGGTTTAGTCTATGGTCAAATGAACTGCCACGTATCCTAATAATAGTGATAATTGTAGTGTGTGCAGGAAACATCTATAATCCAGTGTATATGTAGGAGTGTTGTGTAATTGGCTTCACTATCTGTGATTAAATCTCATATTGCGATACACCTGTAGTTATAATGATGCAGCGGTCACCCATCCACGCGGTGCTCGCTCACAATGACCGCAACTCAGGCGGTGCACTATCAAAGAAGCCACAGAGCAATTTGAGAAACCGCAGTGAATGCTGTTAGCAACCCTGTAACATATAACTTGTACTCGATCCATCGTTACTCATATTATTATACACCACTTTCTGCATTTCAAATAGCACAAGATATCGCACGAGTGGCTAAATGCGTGGTTAGTTCTAGTGGATCAAGTGGCCAAAAACATGAGTTACCTGGCAAACATTATACTGTAAACATTTCTCTTCATATCTTCAGTTATATTTCACAGTAAAATGGGTAAATGCATTGTTACTACATGTCATATGGACTCAAATACATCTAGGTGAAGTTTTTACCAAAGACTACTTCTTTAACATGTTTATAATATTATCATAACCACTCTCAGTGGTCACTAGAAATGTGTTGGTGGGGAGACACACTAATGCCTTTATCGAATAGGAGAAATTTTGCTGTAATACCGTTACACAAAATTATATATATATATATATATATATATATATATATATATATATATATATATATATATATATATATATATATATATATATATATATATAATAGTTCGTTTCATTGTATACACGTTATTCACTTTATTATTCATGGTATTTCATCTCAAATCAAACGTTTTTCATATTCAATTATTGACACATCGACGACGTGAAGTTGGTCGCGGTTCAATAATGTATGAACTGTCAAAATTATACCAATTAAACCAACCAATAAAACTGTGATTACTGACCTAAGATATAACTAGATTATTTTTGTACTTTGAAGTGTAAAATATTCTATTCAATATGTTTTAATGGAAATTCTACAAGGGTGAAAAACCTGTATGAACAGGCTCAAGATTGTGATCGAAGAGCTTTTTAGTAATTGAACCTGGATGACTGATATGTATTTATTTATTATCCTGTATGTATTGCAGGTGTGAAATGCCAAGCGAGTAGTTGTCACTCGTTAAAAAGGATTTGTCAGTGTTGCCATGCTTGATACAATTAGTTATTTTATTAGTAATATGTATGTATGTTCTCACGCAGCTTAAAGGTGATGTCAGGTGTCAGTAGCCGTCATGATTATATGACACAGTATTCTTGTATTATTTAGTTGTTTTAAACAATATTTGGAATCCCTGGCCGCGCCCGTATAATCTGATATCATGAATGGGATTCCACAAGAGGCGACCATGCGTTAAGGATATTCTTGCTCCGTCACACTATATCATATTATTATAATACATATTTTGCATTTTATATTATTATATCATATAAATATTTGGCTTTTTGTCTGTCGAGGATCTTAACTATTACTTACCGTATAATAAATCAGAGTAAAACTAGAGCATTACGGGGGATCCCAAGACGCAGTGAAGATAATCCAGCACTCTTGCAGACTTGGCACATCACTGATCCTCATTTTCCATGTAACTATTTAGTATTTTAATCAATTAAATTATTTGGTAATGGGTTCAAATCCAGCTCAGTTAAAAAAATATTACTACTGGGAGATCGGGAATAATATTAATAAAATTCTGATCAATCGTCTCCAACTAGATTTATTCTTATTTCCTGTATTGTAAGGTAAATAAATACTAAGGCAGTTATTAACTATTAATAGTTAAGATCACCGACACACGTCTAAAAAAGCCACTCACATAAATAAATTAATAAATCTAATGGGGTGAATAGAGACAAAATATGCAAATACGTAATGTATTATGTGAACAGTTTTATTATAAGACCCCAAATAAATTAGTTAAAGGAGATAATTTTAATGAAAACCACAATTGACTCAGGTTTACTCTGACTTCCTGTGAAGGTGAATATTGAGTACACATATATTTTTGTATATTTTGCCAGCTCAGGGGAGAAAACGCGTGTCTACAAATACTGTGGTCATGGGTTCAAATCCCACTCGATTTGATCGGTTATTACTACTGGGAGATCGGGATCGTCTTGTTCCAAGTGTACTCTGATTTCCTGTATTGTAAGGTAAATACTGCTTATTAAGTCGGTGACCTGTGTAACTAGTAATAGCTAAGATCACCGACAGACAATTAATTAACACGTTGTTGTGTATAAAAAACCCTTAAAAAAGATCCTCTCATAAAAAAGCTCTTCTTAACTCATTTTTGTGTTACTCACCCATTGAAATAAAACGATAAATTTTCATACTCATGGTCTATAGTATTATCAATTTAATCTATGCAAAGTTTGAGATTTGCTCTATAAATCTTGGAAAGAAAGAATATGTTTTTTTACTTTTATTTGGCTGGTATTCTAAAATTCATCCCTTATTCATCGTCGAACGATAGATAGGGGTGATGTTAAGGTTGGTTGGTGGTCGCAGATGTGGTGGTTGTAGCAAACTAATTTCAGGGTTGGCTGATTTTCTCCCTTATAACATTACCGCCCCCTTCAACCCCCACACTTGTGCAAGAAGGTACAACCAAAAAAGACACCTCAAAAGACACACCATGTTTTTTTTGCAAATAACTCATCGTTCGTGTAAATCAAATAATTGATTAAAAATATATAATTTGTTTAGGGGGTTTACTGATTTTTGGTCTGAAAACTAGATTTAGGGGATGAAATCAATTCAATTTACTGAACGTATATTTTAGTGGTAGAATTAGTCCGTTATATTTATATATAAATGTATCGATTGCACCACGGGGGTGCCTTGCTTGGGGGTTGTTCGATGTTTTGAAATTTCGATTTAGCGAATAAGGTTAGTGTAACGAAATTGTCTTTGGGGCATGAAAACCTCCCTTAGTGACAGATGGGAATACATCATCATCATAATTACCAGTCTATTGCTTTTATGAAATATATGAAATATTCTTTGAAGTAGTTATTATTATTTTTATATGAGTAATAATAATTCTATACTCAAACATTGTTACACTAATTCGAGTGGAAGTGTTAGATTTCTCTAAAAATATAATATAATATAATAAAGAACATATCGATAGGAAAACAGCATTTCAAAGTTCACAATATTATTTATTTAATAATCACTTTTTGCTGGTACTTTTGGGATGTAGTTTCAGAAAATAGCTTTTTATTTTGACTATTATTTAAATTTTGTGAAAATTGAGACATACAACAAATACAAACCAACACATTGATATACTTAAATAAAAGCTGACGATGATTGTTGATCTTCACATTTAAATATTATAAAATAGTCACGTGTTTAATTTAACCAATTAAAAAAATTATCAAAAAAACCTATTTAAGTGGTCAGATTTTGTCTTTAATATACGTTGACATTTAATAAAATAATAAAATTGGAATTCTCCTTATTTTAATTACATTATGAATAAAAATTGTTTATTGTTTTATGAAATAATTTAAATTGTTATAAGCGTCATTAAAATCAAACATGCTCGATAAAAATATCTTAGAAAATCTCAATAGTAAATGGATTAATTAATATATACAGACATTATATTTGTGTTTAATTTCAACAATTAATTAAATTAAAAGCTGATGATAATTCTTCTTATTCATATTCCAATATAATTGTCATGTGATTAATTAAAAAAATTAAAAAACCCAATTTAAATAATATGGTTTGTCCGTTAATATTTAATACAATTTGCTAGTTATAAACGTCTTAAAAAAACTTAACATACTCAATATTATATAAATAAATGTATTTTTTTTATTAAAAATTCTTCCCCATTGAAGCTATTACTTTTGACTAAATTATTTACATTGCTATAAGCGCTCGTTAAAAACATCTTATAACTAAACAAAGTCTATCATTGTTATAAAAATCACTTAATTTTATTGTAGTCACCATGGTTTTTAAAATTAATTTTATCGTTAAATACGTGATTTATATTTAAATTTACTCACTATAGTATATTGTTTTGTAATATTTTTCACTGGTTTGTATGTAGCCATAATTTGGTTTTGTTCAGTCATAATTTTTATTAGTCTATTGTCCAGTCGGCCCTTTCTCTTCTTAAATATTGTAAGGATCAAGAGCCTGGGGTTGAATATATTTATTTTCCAAGATTCCTGTATATATAATATGTTGTCAGCTACTGTACGCCCCTGGCCAGGAGTGATCATCGTGAAGACCAACCACCTGTAATAAGACTACCTGATGGACTATTACAAACTCTGTACCAAGAATTATGATTGATATCCGACATTACATTATTATTTCGGATACCAAAATATGTATTACTATTACTACGACCTGCTACTACCAGCCAGAGTTATTCAATATATTCATATCAATGGCTTTGAATTGGGAGAACAAAACTGTGGCAAAAAATTACCCTACAATTTGAATTACTGAGGTTTGCGGATTAATCTATATGAAGAAGTTCGTGTCGAAGTACTGTTATTTTTACGAAAAATACGTATAAAAATCTGGGTTCGATTGAGTACGTATATTTATATAGTGGAGTTATGACATTATGATATTTTTACAGTCTCTATTGTACCGAATTCTATCGTTTTTAAGCAATCCATGACTTATTAATATTAACTGATAACATTGTTCAAAAATTTAATAGCGAAATCCGTTCGCGTCGAACTGTCAACGGGTGGGAATATATAAAACGCCGATATGAATTTGACATAAATCTAAACAACCTTGTTGCCATATGAAACTAATGTAAAGATTTCATAATTTATAAAGTCACAATGAATTATATTATTTATTACGTAATGCATTCGATTATGCCCAGTCAATAATACATGTACACGCAATCGAATTTGAATTAGCGAGGCGGTAGAAGCAGCGCCCCAAGCGGCTAAAACACGAAACTCTTCGGTGCTACATTTCATCTGTGCCTGTTAAGGTTTTGATGTATTTACAAGTATTATTGGCACATCTATATATACAACATGTATTTTATTCAACTTAAAATAATTAAATATAAGGAATGGTACATTAAATGTAACACAAGCACACCTTCGTTAATGATCCAAGTTAAATTTTTCAATTTTTTTTATTACTTTAAAAAGCTTGAGAATTTTACGTTTTTACTTATTAGGTGATTGAGCGCCTCATTTGAATTTGTATTATTATAAACATACGTCATATAATTCATGAAACAACAATAGTACGTAAACAAGAACATAACCTTAAACGGCACGCACGGTCAGCAACCTGAGACATTATGACAACATAGTGTTTACAATTAGTTTTTGTTGATGCAAATATGGTCAGCGACCTTAGGCGTTATGATAACATAGTTGTTATTGTTATTCAATTAAACTTGACCTTGAAAATCAATTTTGTATATGTTATTCTTTGATGATATCATATATTCATTCATTATAATAACTGAAGATTCACAAACTGTCATAATTAATTATTTTTTTGTAAGAAAAAAATCTTAGGCCCTTTTAGTATATTATTTAATGATCGTATTGGAATTACATATTCGCTATTAATTTATTTGAAGTTCAATTAAAGACATGCGTAATTTTCCGACGAATTACACTTTACACTTGTTGACAGTTCTGTATGGTCAGATTAGTGAATGCAATATATTTAAATTTACACATTATTATCGACACTTGGCCGAAGTGATTTTTAATTCCACACAATAAAAAAAAACCTTCGTTGTATTAAATATGATGTATTATTTTGGAGCCCCTGGCCCATGCGTGGGTATTATTACGAAGCACGCGCGTAATTTGGTAAGCAATTTAGAGGAATTGTATTGCATTGTATTAAAAACTAGATTACAGAACCCGTGCCGTACAGTATAGAGCCTTCAACGATGATGGCGATGATGATGATGATGACGATAAAGCCTATAAAGTATGGATGTGGTGTGTGACAGGCCGCTATTATAGGCCGGCTACCGTCCCACGCCGCATCTGCATAATTCGGAGCCCTGGGCCCTGAGGCTACTCCATCATCACTATAAGAATACTAGGACACAGCCGCACTTGATTCATTGCCAATACTGCGATACATACATAGCCTAAGGTCACACCACCGATATTAGAAGGCCGGACAAGCCGATGAGCTTGACAACACTAATTGTCTCAATCAGACTCGTCTGCATGGTCCGACATCTTGATATTTTTACATCCAGTTGTCTGCCATTATTATCAGTGGTAAAGCCTAAAGCTTGGGATTCTTATAAAGCCGTAAACGTACACCGTAAAGACGGCAATAGAATTGCTTTGCTTTACTTTTGAATAATTTTGTAATCTAGCTATTATATCGATATAGTTAATTTAAAATCAAATAAGCGTTTAGCAATCAAACATTATATCTTTTTCCCATAAAGAGCAA
This sequence comes from Agraylea sexmaculata, assembly GCA_022606485.1. Classification (NCBI taxonomy): domain Eukaryota; kingdom Metazoa; phylum Arthropoda; class Insecta; order Trichoptera; family Hydroptilidae; genus Agraylea; species Agraylea sexmaculata. The sequence continues at coordinate 7,025 of JAGTTH010000730.1, forward strand.
TAAAGCGATGTATAAGTGAGCTTAGTCATATAAATTTTGGGATTCCTAGGCGTGCGTCACCGTAAACGTACACCATAAAGACGGTAGTAGAGTTGCTTGGCTGTCCTTTTGATTGGTTTTTGGTTAATTAGTGCCTCGCCCGAGGCTCAGACGAAGCATTAACTAACAAAAAACCGATCATAAGTGTAGCTAAATAACTCTACTATCGTATTTACGGTGACGTATGCCTGGAAATCTATTACTTTTTAATCCGTTACATATCCTTAAGCCGCCCACACACGCACAGAACTGACAGGCTAAGCCATATGTGTAGTCGTCTTTAGACGTAGAGATATCGAAATTTGTTTATTGATATTGTTGTATAAAATCCATAATTTAAAAATGTCCAAAAAACCCTATTTTAAACATTCTGTTTAAAAAATCACAATTGTTTCACAAAGGTTTTCACATATTTTGGAACCATGACACGCCAAAATATTTACAGCAATAGCCTGATCCGAACCCTCACGATACAATAAGAAAAACATGAGAATCTTATTGTTTATACTGCTACTATTATATAGAGGGGGCAAGTGGCCAGTGAAAAAAAAACGGTTTTTAAGGAGGATTTTACAAATTTCGGTTTTTTAGACACAACAATGTGTTAATTCACTGTCTGTCGGCGATCTTAACTATTACTAGTTAATAATTGCCTCAGTATTGACCTTTATAATCTAGGAAATCAGAGTAAACTCGAACCCAGACAATTTATCGGGATATTATTCCAACAGAAACAACGTCTTACTTCATCCCAAATTGATTATTAAAGTGAAACGGTAATTATTTTGCGTGAAATGATTTTTTGATTCTCTTATTACATATTTCAATATGCTATTTTTATATTTATTTATTTATAAATACATGTATGCAGTTACACTAGAGCATTACGGGAAGTCCCAAGTCGCAGCACTCGTCAGTTAGAAAATGTCATAACAAGTCGTATTAAATCGTGTGCTACGTGGCAAGAGATTGTATAAATATCGTGTCACATACAAATATTCCGTTTCTTCAGCGCCTGTAAAAACTATAGCCGAGCTGTTCCAATGTATGTATCCGAAGCATTCAAGAGAACATGGATACAGGAGAATGGAATGGAGGGGATAGCATGAGATTTAGATATAACACTTGGATATCGGCGATCTGGAATTTGACAGCTGGTAGCTCGAGCTAATTTAAGAAACGCATTTGGCGCGTAAATCGCCGAGTGACCTCAACCTTTTCAAAACTATTATTTAAAAAAAAATTGGACGGTTAATAGATGTATCTTTAAAATATTCGACTCTCTTCTATAAATGATTACAATATTAATAGGTGGTAATAATTTAGTCGAAAAGTGAGCGTTGCATGCGTAGATGATATAAAATATAAAAGTGTTGAATTAAATTAATCGTCGGTGTGAAGTGCAGAACAACCACAATATCAGATAAAGAGGATACATTGTAGATATACCTCCATTATTAATTATAATATTCAATTTATAATAGCATCACCTGTAATATATTCACAGTGCGTATCTCTTAACAATGTTTTATTATAAGAAAGTCAACCAGTGTGTTTTCCTTGAAACACTTTATATGGATTTAATAATGAACACTGCACGCTTAATATACAATGTTAAATTAATTTTATATCGCACTGAAAATGTATAAATAGTGCCATAAGAGTGAGTCGTGTGTGTATGAATAGACTACTTATTATTGGCATACATACATTCGCAAGACACCCACACACTCTTTATTGAATATGAACCTTAATGATCTTAACTGATTGTAACCTACATATTTGCACCAAAATAGATTTTTTATATAATATATTAATTTGTATATATGTTATTGTGTTACTAGCCCATCGATTTTAAATAATAATACAACTGTATAAGGTGGATTAATTTTAAATCGATTTAAAACACCACCACTACCACCGATATTAAAAGGCCGGACAAGTTGATGATAAATATCCAGAACTTTAATTCGCCTTATTTTTTTATATATATAAAAAAACAGTATTTTTTGCTTATTTATTTAGTGCTTTAAGCATTTAAATTATAAAAATATTTTTCACAAAAATAAATTAACCCATTCATAATAAATTAATATAAATTGTCACAAATCCAATGCAATATTTTTATGTAGTCTGTATAAAAGTATTTATTTAAATCGACAGCAACCGTTGTCAATATGGCGGATCAAGCAGATGAGTCTGACAGAGGCCACACTAATTGTCTCATTTAGACTCGTCTGCTTGGTCCGCCATATTAATAATTGTACAATACATTAATAAGTGTTAAAGAGACATTTAGTTAGTGTTGCTTAATCTGGAGTGAGAAGTCTGACGTGAAAAAAGTGTCACATTTTTTTATTATTTATACAGAGGCAACACAAGTTGTCTCATTCAGACTCGTCTGCTTGGTCCCCCATCTTGATATTTATACAATACATCCAGTTGTCTGGTATTCTTATCGGTTGTGCTAAAGAGACAGTTAGTTAGTGTTAAATCTGTCCTAGAAAAAGCGTCACATATTTTTATTTATTTATACAGAGGCAACCCTAATTGTCGCATTGAGACTCGTCTGCTTGGTCCACCATCTCGATATTTATACATTCAGTTGCCTGGCATTCCCAACGGGGGTAACGATCCGTTCCGTTTTTGCATAAAGTATTGTCACATTTATAACCACGTGTTTTTTTAAAATCTTAATTAAATAATTGGAAATCGTAGAACGCACGCATGGACGTATTCCAAATAAATGTCGTATAAAATTAATGAGTTGACGTAACGTCTTTCTTGCTTATATTTTTGTAACATACGTACATATGCGTGCGATTATGATATAAAAATATTTTCACGATACAATTTAAAAGGCAATTGAATCCTTGATAATAACAGAGTGTTGGTGCAGCAGGTGTAAATTAAATTAAAGCAAAAGAGTATAATTATTGTGGAAAGTCATGAATAATAAAGTTGGTAATATTGTCACCAAGGATTGTTATAATATTTAATTGAAAACCTGTACGCGTTGTTATTATTATAAATATTATGCATCGCTTTTGCAACCTCACATACAATGTATTTAGTAGTCGGGTATGACAGTAAAATAACTCACTACTATGTGTAGAGCAAATGTCAAACTGGTGATTATTACCCCCTTTAAAATATATGATAAAAAGCAGCATATTTTTTCAATTAACAATTCCCTGGGAAGCTTCCTTCATATATTATATTGAATAATATATAAAAAGATGCATTATTAATTATATAATACTGCAGTACCACTAGAGCATTACGGGGGATCCCAAGTCGCAGTGAAGATAATGCAGTATTCGTCAGATGAACTTTATAATATTTGTATAACTCTCTTATGTTGATTTTCCATTTAACTAATATTTTAATACATTAAATTATTTGGTAATGGGTTCAAATCCCGCAAAATAAAAAAATATATTACGAATGGAAAATCGGGAATAATATTAATACAAATCTGACCAATCGTCTCCAACCAGATTTATTCTTATTTCCTGGATTGTAAGGTAAATATTAAGGCAATTATTAACTATTAATAGTTAAGATCACCGACAGACAATTAATCAACTCGTTGATATTAAAAAGCCTCTCATATAAATAAATTAATAAATCTAATGGGGTGAATAGAGACAAAGGATGCAAAAAACATATGATGTGAACAATTTTATTAAGAGTCCAAATAAATTAGTTAAAGGATATATTAATGAAAACCATAATTGAGTCAGGTTTACTCTGACTTCCTGTGAAGGTGAATATTGCACACATATGTTTATTTTTTTATATTTTACCAGCGAAATAGCTCAGGGGATAAGACGCGTGACTACAAATACTGTGGTCATGGGTTCAAATCCCACTGAATCTGATTGATCGGGAATAATATTAATAAAATCCCAATCGATTGTCTTGATGCAGGTTTACTCTAATTTCCTGTATTGTAAGGTAAATACTGATTATTAAGTCGGTGACCTGTGTAACTAGTAATAGTTAAGATCACCAACAGACAATTAATTAACACGTTGTTGTGTCTAAAAAATCATATAAATAAAATAAAAAGTAGTAAAGGTAAGTTGAAGACCTTGGCAGAAAAACAGCAATATCCAAAAATATTCAAAATAATTAATAAATATGTTATCGGTAGACCTAGTCCAAGTGAGTGTAATTAAGCTTGCTTCTAAACATCGCTGAAGTTTGAAATTACCCCTACAAATATAATAAATAAAGAGAAAATACATGGTTTTTTATATACATATAAAGGAAATAAGGTATGGGGAAATTGCGGAAAACCATGAAAATATATATGTTTAAATTGAATTTTATAATATTCCGTGACCTGTGTAAATAGTAATAGTTAAGATCATACAATGAATTAACACGTTGTTGTGTATAAAAAAAACCTTTTTTAAAAGCCACTCATATAAATAAATAAATCTGAAAAGCCCTTCAGTACATTTGAGTGATACTAAATATTGATTTCGGTATTGTATTGTTGTTGGTGTTGAAAGTCAGTCTCATTACTTTACAATGAAGGCTTCGACTCATTCATCTTAATTGGGTTCGGTGTGCGTGTTTAAAAGTAAAAGAATGTGGCGTGACAAATTGATTCATGATTGATTGATAATTGAAACAGTATAACAATGTTGACATGCTTCACTATTCCACAAGAATATATTTAACTGGGGTTGTTATAACAATATTGATGTTATTATGACGACGACCAATCAATAATGGCGATCTTAAACTGTGATTTCCACACCGACTCAACAGGTTTCCTGCACAAAACACTCGTTTTTATTAAAATATTCAACACTTTGTTGCCAATTTCCTGGCACTTCCTTATTCGGCGATGGCAACATTTATCTGGTTAACACTCTGCATAAATACATTGTCAACAACGCGTTATACTCCAAATATCACACGAAGAAGATCACATTTTATTAAACATACATTATGACATACATTAAGTCTTTTACTTATTTTAATACCGAGTACAATCAATTAATAAGTCATAATTTGATGGGAAAAAATACAAAAACCCACTTGTAGAACTACTAAAATATATACATGTTGCATTTGAATAATTTATAATATAGGCATTGAGATAAATGCAATCGAATAAGATTTGTACAATTTTGGTATGGAAATTAACAATAAACAGTATAAGTGATACTTCGATTGAAGTCTAATGTTGATTAAAATTTCGCGGATAAATCTACGGTCGTTAGGAAAACTATTAGATTTAATTATGGGATATTTATTTTCTATAGTTTAATACTTTCTATAGTTTTTTATTGAACTTAAAATAATTAAATGTAAGGAATGGTACATTCAATGTAACACAACCACACCTTCTTTAATGGTCCAAGTCGGCTAGTTAAACTTTTGCAATTTTTAATTATTATTTGAAAAAGTTTGAGAATTTTACGTTTTCACTTATTAGGTGATTGACCGCCTGATTTGTATTATTATAAGCATACGTCATAGAATTCATGAAACAACAATAGTACGTAAACAAGAACATTACCTTAAACGGCACGCACGGTCAACAACCTGAGACGTTATGACAACATAGTGTTTACAATTAGTTGTTGTTGATGCAAATACTGTCAGCGATCTTAGGCGTTATGACAACATTATGTTGTCACACTTGTTGTTATTATTCATTTGAACTTGTCATAATAAGTTATTTTATTATTATTAAATTATTTTTTATACGAAAAAAATCTTAGGCCCCTATTAGTATATTTTTTAATGATCGTATTGGAATTACATATTAACCTTTAATCTATTTCAACTTCAATCAAAGACAGGTTTTTATAATACATAATAATAATAATAAAATAAAATTGGAAATATAAAAGCAAATAATTGAAATTTACACTCAACATTTCTCGACTCAGTTTTTCCCATGAATATAATAATTAATCATATATTTTTTCTGTAAATATCACACTCTCTTGAATTAGGTTAGCTTATAGTTTAGATTATGTCATTTATTTTTAATAAATAATATGTTTAAATTTCATAGATTCTTTTAACTGAAACGGACAATACATGAAGGTTGGATGCTTTATTATTGTTTGCGTATAAAAATAATGTAATTACTCTTTATTTATTATATTTGTAGGGGTATTTCAAAATTTAGCGATGTTTAGAAGCAAGCTTAATTACACTCACTTGGACTAGGTCTGCTGATGACATAGAATATATTTATGCAATAAAATAATTTTGAATATTTTTGAACATGCCTGTTTTTCCGCCAAGGTCTTTCATTCAAGATTTCTGGTGTTTTTTTATCATTGGTTACCCCTTAACTACTTTTTTAATATGGTTTTTAAACACAACAACGTGTTAATTAATTGTCTGTCGGTGTTTTTAACTATTACTAGTTACACAGGTCACCGACTTAATAATTTACTAAAGTAAAGATTGAAAGCAATCCAGGATATAAAGAGTAAACATGGATCAAGACGATCGATCGGGATTTTTATATTAATATTATTCCCGATCTTCCATTTTTATTCGATTCATAATAAAGGCAATTTCTAAGAAGTATTTTCTTCCAATTTCCATTTAAAAATATATAAAAGCAGTATGTATAGAGAGACAGGAGCAGATGAGCAAGACGTGATATTGCTCGTGGGAATCCTCATCATACTTTTCACTAGTGTCTTTCCACAATTACTATCTCTATATACATATATATATATATATATATATATCTGTATATAACAAACCAACAAATTCTCAAAATATATTACTTTTTAGTTAAAATAAAATAAATATACTTTGGCTTAAATAAACGCAGTATTGGTAGTTGAATATATGAAGAAAAATTACCACGAAATTTCAACATAACTGTGGAAAATTGACAGATATTTTGAATTCAATTATAATATGTAATTTATTATTGAAAACTATCGCTATTTTGTTTTGTATGCGTTACTGTAGTATCTTTTATAAAGTTAACTTGTTCAACAATTAAATGGGGTGAATAAGGATATAATAATTGTGAATTTTTAATTAAATAAATACCTATGATGTCTCTATTCACCCCGCTTACAAAATTATTAAATTAATTATTATGGAACACCTATATTAAAATAACATTCTGTTAAAAACATTTTTAATAATAATATCAATGGTCTTAAAACAAAATTAATAAAGAAAGAAGTTGTAATTATTTAGGAATAGAAGGATTAAAAATTTTCATAAATAAAATTGTTTATATAAATATCGGAATATGCGGATATATTTTGTCCCGATTCACCCCATTTATTAAATTAGCACGGAAAAATATAATTATTTTTTTTATTAATAATAATTACAATCATCATAAAAAGAACCAACGTGAAAATATAACAAATTCATAACATTTTTCAACAAATTTAAACAAGATTAATTTATAACAATTTTAAAAAGCCAACTTTTTATTATCAAACAAATGGGGTGAATAGAGACATCATAATCGGAAACAAATAATATTAATGTTTTGTTTTCACATTTTCATCAATAAACAATTTTTATTATGAGGATATATTTGCGCACCTGGGTGAACTCTTTTCCACCAATTCTGCCACCTACAGGGCCTTGTTTAGAAGCGACCTTATACCTTTTTAAAGTTTTATTATTTTTGTGTTATATGCAAATAAATTATTCGTGTCTCTATTCACCCCATTTTATGCTACTTTTTAAATCTTCCGAAATAGCTTAGATATATATAAATATATTGTGAGATTGTTACATTTTCCAGTTTCAATTATATAAAAAAAAAACTTTTATTTAAACAATTTTCAGCTGTGATACTTGGTGATAGGGTGTCCATAATTTCGAATTAAAATTGAATAAAATAATTCGAAATGCGCATACAATATTCTTAATATATAAAATGAAATCTTTCGGTGAATAAAATAAAAGAATAATTGGTATAAAAGTTGAAGTGATTGTGAGTGAAGGCATACAGTAGTTGGTGTCTGTATGGACGTGATCATCATTGATTGGAAACTGCAATGATCATCATCAGGATCACAATATTATATGTACTTGCTGACCAATCATGCTATTTTTAAAGGTGTGATATCTAAGATCAGCAATCATGTCAAAGCGGTTACTTCCTCTATTATTTCCAACCTTATCCGTGTCACAGCCACAAAAAACAACCCCTAAATTAATGTTGTTAACAGGTGATGTTACACATATATATATATATCTTGACCCCCTTGTGCCGAATCACCGGTCTTCAAGGTGTTATGGGTCACAGGAAATGGCGGTGGTGTGTTATTACTATAATAGCTTCACTGTTATTACAGTAGCTTGTGCTTATGACCACACCACACCGAGGTTCGAGACCCGACAGATCACATTATTATCTGTACATACTACGTGATATCTCATACATACAACATGATTGCAAACCGAATTCAATTAAACCAAAATATGTGTGTATGTGTAGTAGAGATAATGTCAACATTTGTATAAATAAAACATAGGAGACAATTCTCGTAGCTACTTAAATTGTAGAGCAAATGTAAAATTTTAGATGAGTCACTGTATTATATATATTCAATGTATAGAGATGACAATTATACTTTAAAAATATTAATTTGTCATCAAAGGTTTCGTATGCTGCTTTTACCGCTCGTATTGTTTATCTGTCACTTGTCGATTTTTCTAATAATATTACACCGTCTTACACTTAATATAGTAAAGTGCTTCATTTAAAGTAGCTTGATATATTTAACGAATTATGGGGACTATAGAGTTTTGCAAGTGGCCACAGCCCGCATGTGAATTAAGTATATGTATAATATGCGCATGTAGAAATAACATTACACCGTATTTCATTTAATATGCTCAAGTTGCTGGATATACTCAACGACATAAACAATTTACATGGGGATATTTTTATAAGACATATATTTGTGTTATCAAGTGTATATGTATAATATGCGCATGTAGTAGTGCCGGCCATGTATGAAAACAATACGCATGACACTTATATAGATATATATAAGTTCATTGACACTCTTTTTATTAGAGCAAGGTCGCTGTATACAATATTTGATTAGAGGTGACAATATTACTTTGAAATACGTCAAAAAAACATGAATTTTCCATCATAGGTTTTGTATGATTGCCGGCTGTGGCGCTGCTTTTACCGCTCGTACTGTTTATCTGTCACTTGTCTTTCATTTAATATAAGTTGCTCGATATATTCTAGGACAAATAATGTGTCACTATGTAACCAATTTACATGATTATTGCGGATGTTTTTGTAAGATCAATCTTGTTACTCTCGAGTGTCGGATTTTAGGGACTACAGTGTTGCAGGTGGCCACAGTATATGTATAGTATGCGCATGAAGTAGTGCTGGACATGTTATAATGTATGCATGAAGACAACTTTACTGTTTTCATTTTATATCATATATTTATCAAGTAAAATGTTGTATTATTTTAATTTTAATATATCTTTACTGATTTTATTTTATTTGGATTTAAAGAAAAAACATGCGTTTTCGTCTAGATTTTGAGGTACATCTGGACATAAGTAGACGTATATCTGGACATACGTTGCACTTTTGGACACAGTGTAATAAAACTCACCATATTTATTCAATTTCATAAAACAATATACATAATTCTAATAATTTATCAAATTCAATGATTGTATTTGACTCATTTAAATGCATATAGCAATTATGGCGAGTAATACGTTCAGATTATTTTCTCTGTATGTCCAAATGTACGACTTATTATTTTGTCCAGACGTACAAACATCGAATACTTATTGTTTTAAAATTTAAAAAATCCTATTTTTAGGTTCATACAAAAGATTGAAAACTATATTAACAGATATTTCACCGAGGAAACATAAACTCATAAAGATTATGTTATTTTTTAGTGATCGTGTAGTTTACAGTGTATAAAATTCACAGCCCTTTTATATTAGCGATGTTTCTTACTAGTAACCTTGGTGTGTTTTACACAAATCAGTGCGAACAACCTGAAATATTAAATAAATATTAAAAGCGGTGGCGATATTTTATAATGAAGTTGTGAAATACAAACATTTACGAGACACCGTAAAACAATTACACATTATACGAGTCGGCCATATTTTACGATCTCACCACTATTAAATACCACTTTTATTCTATTGGCATTTAATTCATTACTTAGGGATGCACAATTATAAAATAGCTTTACATTTGTATAAGAAGAAGAGTATAAGAGAAGATAATTTCATAAATTCGTAAGCATAAGCATTCTTGTCTCAATGTTGACAATTATTCTACAATAAAGTATCTGTCAGGTTTACTCTGTTTTCTTACTTCATTATCAATTTTAATTTAATTTATTTAACATAATCCCGTGAAGGTATTCACGGAGAATATTTCAAAAATAATATATCTCAAAATAAGCATATTTTACTTAAACGTATTTAATACTAAATAGACTTTTTCTATAAAATTAATCACTATTCTTCAATTTCTTCTAATCTTTGGTATTTTTTGGAAATTATTATAATGACATTTTTAACACAAACAATATGATTAAATTTTAACTCGTTTTTTAAATAATGTTATGCAAGTGATAAATAAAAATTTGGTAAAAAAATACAAGGGTACCGAAAAATTATTAAAAAAAAGTGCATATATACATACCTTATAGAAGAACTTAAAAACAATATTTTATTCAAAATATAAATTAGATAAAATTTTAATTTTTTTTTTCAGGTATGACTATTCATGGCCTTGATAATTAAAAATATAAATATAAATTTAAAAACCGCCTCCACTTAAGTTTATTTCTAATCTTCATAACAAATTGTTAAAAAACTGATTTTTTTGAACCTGTAGTAATTAATTAATTAATCTTTGTAGAGTAGCATTCTCAGAGGAGAACTACCCTACGTTATCACCAATCACAACCATTTGCGGTGATTCATATAATATATAATCATGTGTATAAAATTAGATATATGTATTTCCTTATGGAATTGCATCGTACGTAATTCGTAATCGATGGACGCGTTTTTTTTAACATTCACTACAAGATTTGATTGCTAATTGTTTTTTTATTTAAACTAAAGTATATGAATAATATTGCCAGTTAGTTACTTGTTTATTTGATTATAATTTTAAGTATTTATTGATTGAGATAATATTTTTACAGCCCTTTTATTATTATTACAAAGTCAAGCTATTTCAACCTAAAATAAATCTTTGCAAAAAAATTATGGAGAAATACGCTACGATATCACCAATCACAACTATTTGCGGTGATTCATATAATATATTGGCGTGTGTATTAAATTAGACATATGTATTTCAATATGTAATTATTAATAATCGAAATGATTATGATGTGAATATGTAGAAGCGCAGTAGTGTGATAGCGCAGGCTGATATAATCGTCCATATGCTGCGGGAGGCACATGTCGTGTTGTAATTATAATAATATTGTTTTTGTTGTAGAGAGGCTATGGTGTTTTTGGTAAATGGTTATGGTTTAGTAAATTATATATTTGGTCCGAGGGTAACCCTACATAAGTGGACTCCACCACTGTTTTTTGGGGATCGATGACGATTACTATACATCGATACTGAGACCCGCCTATAATAGCTTAATGGATTATAATAATAACTAACACACAACAATAACTCAGCAATGTCATCATACTCCTATAACACTACATATTATACACATAAGATGACTGGCTAAATGCGTGCTTAGTTCAAGTGGATCGAGTGGCCAAAAACTAGAGTTACCTGCCAAACACTATACTGTAAACATGTCTCTTCATATCTTCAGTTATATTTCACAGTAAAATGGGTAAATGCATTGTTACTACATGTCATATGGACTCAAACATACACTCAAATACATCTAGGCTCACTTTATACCAAACACTACTTCTTTAACATAGTATTGTCACAGCCACACTCAGGAGTCACTAGAAATGTGTTGGAGACACAGAATAGTGCAATAATACACGAGTTTACACGAATTATTTATATGCAATGCGATATCTAAGGTTTATAAATAAATAAATACATGAGGGCCGCTCCCAAAGTATTGTCACAACCACTCTCAGTGGTCACTAGAAATGTGTTGAGTGAGGGAGATACACTTATGCCTTTATCGAATAGTGCAAAAATACACGAGTTTACATGAATTATTTATATGCAATGCGATATCTAATGTTTATAAATAAATAAATACATGAGGGCCGCTCCCAAAGTATTGTCACAGCCACTCTCAGTGGTCACTAGAAATGTGTTGAGTGAGGGAGACACACTTATGCCTTTATCGAATAGGAGAGAAGAGTGCAACAATACACGGGTTTACACGAATTATTTATATGCAATGCGATATCTAATGTTTATATCTATGCCTATATCACTAATTGTGCCAAGATCAAACGATTATTATAGTATTCTATGCACTAATATGAACAAATTATGTCTTTATATGGCTTCGTTGCACTCCACCGGGGGAAAAAGTTAGATCGTTTGTCTTTGGTACATCACTGTACATTATTGTTTTTAACATTATTAAGTTAAATATATAAATAATATAGCCAGTTTGTTACTTCTTAATTTTGTTGACTTTCAGCACTTGTTAATTTATCTATTTTGTTTGTTAATTGAAATTGTCAAACTTAATAATAAGAGTGTGGGTTTACTTATTGATATATAAAATAATTGACAAAAAAGTCACTTTAATTTTGACAAACATATTGTTAAATTTATTAACGGCTAAATCTTAATAATAGTAACATAATAAATTATCTCATAAAAACTAAATATTATCTTCTAAACAGACTGTCACCCTAATTTTTACCAAATAGATTGTTGAATATAAAAACAGCAAAATTTTACTTTGTTAATAATGGTAAAACAAAACAAATAAATTCACACAAATATAAAGTAATATCATAAAAAAAAAAACATAATAAACTGTGTGGTATGTAAATTTAACGTTCGTTTATAACGAGAACGTTAACCTCGCTCGTAATAATCATAGAAATTTAAATACACTTTGCATTTAAAAATGCATTTATTTATTATCTTTACGAGTGGCGAACTTCAATCATTTAATTTGTATTATATTAAATAAAACAAGTGTATTATTTGGATAAGCCATATTATTGTGCACTTTTATTGTGTTATTCTAAGTATTTATATTTTTTTCGTATGTAATGTACCGTTTTCAATTAAAAAGACATGTGTGTCCAAAATGTCAGTACTGGGAAAAATCATTATCACCTTATTTAGTAGTAATTGCCTCTATTAATACTACAAAAGAATCCATTTCAACCGTCTAAATAACACTATTTGTTGAATAATCATTAAAAATACATCATCTATTACCAAATCAGTAAAGAGCCTTACAATTCACAAGGTTTCTCAATTAAATTTGTACCCTTTATAATATTTCTTAAATCGTTTCCGCCGATATTAGAAGGCCCAACAACTGGATGTATAAATATTAAGATGGCGGACCAAGCAGACGAGTCTGAGTGAGAGAAGTCAAGATGTCAGGCCTTCTAATAACGGTGGTGTCGTTTTAAATAAATATTATATACACAACATAAGTATATTATATTTTAACAGAATTTATTGTAATTGGGTTAATTTGTTTTTTGTGAAAAATATTTTTTGAATTAAATGCTTAAATACTGCAAAATACTGCAATAAAAATAAGTCTTTTATTTATTGAAATAATAATGAATTAATCATTCTTTATTGGTTTTTGGTATGTAAATATTTTTTTTTCAGGAATTAAACACTAAAAATATTATAAAAGAATAGGTACATACATTTATTAGGAATGTTTCTATGTTTAGGGTGGGTTTTGGAATAATATTCTTATCCGGTTACTTTATAGAAATAATTTTATTAGGGATTTAAATTTTAAAAAATGTTTTTAAAAATTTAATTTTTATTTATTATATATATAAATATATAAATATATATATATATATATATATATATATATATATATATATATATATATATATATATATATATTTATTAACAATTTCTTTATTAAATTTGAATTTAACAATGTTTGATAGTACAAAACATCTTATGAATTAGACTTAGGTGTACAGAGTATATAAATCTTTTTACGTCTAAATAACATCAGAATTTGAATAGAAAAAATTATTTGATATGAGAGGTTATTAAATAATAAAAATTATGGGAGAAAAATAAAAACCTATTAAGAAATATGGGGATTAAAAAATATTTAGTAATAAAATTGTTAGTTAATCGAATGAATACTTTGATGAAGGCGTTTGGGTTGAGAGTAGAATTCAAGATTATTTATGAAATATTACAATCTAATACCCATGTCCTTACACCAAAGCGGTGGCGATCTCATAGTGATAATGGCTGAATATAATATTAGTTAGTTAATAAAGGTTTTCATATATTATAACCATAGCTTAAGATCAGATAAGATGGGCGTCGCCGCGTTGTTCTCAGTAGTGAAGTGTTCCGGTTATATTGGCGCAAATATTCATTCAACAATATATTTATATATATTTATATTAAATATATTTATATTAAATATATTTTAATATATAACATCCGGCGGGCACCCAATTATTAAAGTATAAACATAGTTTTTGTTGTGTTTATTGTGTCGGAGCCTCAAAATGTTCATAAATCAAAGGCCGAGCCACGCAATTAACTTTTCACATTTTTACTACAATATTCATTCATTCACATTCTCTTATAAATAAAAAATACATTAATTAAAATTAAACATCGGCGATAGCGGGATTTGAACTACAACCCTTTTATCAGCAGTCACTGACAATATAAAAAAATAAATAAACAATTTTATGTTAAAAATTAATTATTCTCATTGATAAAAGAACATACAACACTTTGTTACTAACGCTTGTAGAGCAAATGCGAAAGTTTTATCATCAATGACCAATACAATGACAATGACGATATGACCAATCAAAGCCGTTTGCGGTAATTTAGTTCGCTTCTGACAGTTTCTCAA
The DNA here is from genome assembly GCA_022606485.1 of Agraylea sexmaculata. Taxonomy (NCBI): domain Eukaryota; kingdom Metazoa; phylum Arthropoda; class Insecta; order Trichoptera; family Hydroptilidae; genus Agraylea; species Agraylea sexmaculata. Next base: position 22,111 of record JAGTTH010000730.1, read on the forward strand.
CTTTGACATAGTTTTTTTGTAATTCATAATAAGTAAGAAAATGTGTTTTTATCCTCAGTATTCACTATTTATGAACCGGGGAATAGAGCGATTATAATATTTTTTCCTTTACTTAGTTACTATTGGTTTTTTATGTATGTAGAGCAAATTTCAAGCAATATACAATATCATATTAACATATTTTATTATTAAAAAAATTATATTTTTGTCGACTTTCTAATGAAAATTGACATGCGTCGTTGAATAAAAATTGCACAGAAATTTACAAATATATCGAGGGTATACTGCCAAAATGCACTAAGTCATATTTCATAGCTTTGAGATAATGGCGAATTAGTGAAAAATAAAATCTTATAAAAACCATACATTTATGGTATATATTTGAATAATTTACAATGTCGTATAAGTCAATGACTTCTTTTATCTTTCCAAATACAACACAATAATAAAAAAATACCTCTATTTTAACTAACAGAAACTAAAAATGTTGATGATACGACTAAGTGCGTTTTGGCAGTAGATAAACTAATAAAAAAACATATAAAATGCATCCCTAACTCAAAATATGACTTTGTGCATTTTAGCAGTATACCCTTAATTTTAATACCTCAATATTTATTTATATTCGAAAGTTTAATAATATTCTTTGTACAATGGTTGTTAATATGGCGTTAAAATCGCGATGGAATTATCATAAAGAAATCGTAAACGAAGGCGAAAAGCATCTTAATTAACAACGCGAAACACTTGTTTAACAATCATCGTTAACTAAGCTTTAAACACAATTATTTATAATTGGTAAATATATTTATAAAAAAACAGTGTTTAAGAACGATTGAATTGAATAGAAACGTATGATTTATGTTATTATTGTAATTCATATGAACGCGTAATTTATTGCTTTAGACATTTGAAACGTAGTTGACTTTTAACCTCGAGGTCGCAGGTTCAACTCCCACCATCATCTTTAATATTTACACTCATCGTAATTATTATTTTATACCTGTATTTTATGTTTAAGGAGCTAGCCGTATAATAGAAAAAAAACATATTTTTTGAGTATTTACAGTCGGTGATCTTAACTATTACAAGTTAAACAGATCACCGACTTAATAATCAGTATTTACCTTATCATACTGGAAATAAGAGTAAATTTTTAAAATTGTATAAATTATTATTAAAGATTTTATTAATATTATTCCCGATCCCGTAATAACCCATGACCAAAGTATTTGTAGCCACACGCTTTATCCCCTGAGCTATACAAATAATTTAATTTATTAAAATACTAGTTAAATGGAAAATGAGGACCAGTGATGTGCGAACGTCAGACAAATATTTTAATAAATATTTTCTTAATATCAATCCGTTTACGTATTGCGTGCATAATATATTTTGATTCAACTATTTAATAAATAAACTTGTGGGCCAAACAAAAATTATTAAAATAACCGATCAAATATTGATTATCACAATATTTGCATCTGTTTCGTACATTTCATTCAAACATTACTCAATTATTGTAATAATAATATATATAAGAGGCTAAGGTGTGTTGTATGTAGTGTGTAGTGGATCTTTCGTATATAATTTAATATTGTAATGAGAGTGTGTGCATGTGGGGCGTATGCGCGTACACCATACTATTAAGCTTCAGTCTATTCGTACACACACATTCTTATTACACTGTTTAATGCTTTAGGCCGATAGTTCTTAATGTGTTAAGCTTGGGATTCCTAGGCGTGCGTCGCCGTAAACGTACATCGTAAAGACGGTAATAGAGTTGCTTTGCTGTACTTTTGATCGATTTTTTGGTAATTAATGCCTCGCCCGAGGCTCAGACGAGGCATTAACTAACAAAAAACCAATCATAAGTGTAGCTAAGTAACTCTACTATCGTATTTACGGTGACGTATGCCTGGAAATCCATTACTTTTTAATCCGTTACATATCCTTAAGCCGGCCACACACGCACAGAACTGATAGGCTAAGCCATATGTAAGTGTGTGGTCGTCTTTAGACGTATAGATATCGAACATATTTTTGAATAGTAAATGACCAAAATGTATTTATTGACATTGTTGGATAAAATCCATAATTTGAACATGTCCTAAAACTAAACCTATTTTAAACATTCTGTTTAAAAAATCACAATTGTTTCACAAAGGTTTTCACATATTTTGGAACCATGACACGCCAAAATATTTACAGCAATAGCCTGATTCGAAGCCTCACGATACATAATACATATAGAGATAATTGCCGGTGAGGGGGGAGGGAGGCAAGTGGCCAGTGAAAAAAAAACGGTTTTTAAGGAGGATTTTAAGATATCGGTTTTTTAGACACAACAATGTGTTAATTCACTGTCTGTCGGCGATCTTAACTATTACTAGTTAATAATTGCCTCAGTATTGATCTTTATAATCTAGGAAATCAGAGTAAACTCGAACCCAGACAATTTATCGGGATATTATTCCAACAGAAATAACGTCTTACTTCATCTCAAATTGATTATTAAAGTGGAACGTTAATTATTTTACGTGAAATGATCATTTGATTCTCTTATTCCATATTTCAATATGCTATTTTTATATTACAAATTTCGGTTTTTTAGACACAACAACGTGTTAATTCATTGTCTGTTACTTTATATTTAATTGAGGGTCTGGGAAACCACCTCTACTATAGTAAAGGCCACAGTGTCTTGGCTAAATATTAATTATTTATAATTTGTAAATATGGCAGACGTTTTCTCATATTCGTCGTCAATATGGCATGCACCCTTTATATGTGTGTTAAAGTTAGATAGTATTATGATGAGAACTCCTCCCACTTCCTCCCCTACGAGCAGCAGTCACATAATATTGTATGTAATATAGTAAAGCTAGTGTTTTTTGTGTGAGCATGTGAAGAATGAGTAGTAGATAGTGCACGGTGTCCGCCTACCTACCGGTGCCGGTGTATCGTCATAATATCCGCCCACAGTCCAGGAGTGCCCCGCCCGCTCCACGGTAGTCTATAATTACAGCAAGGCCTGCTCAGACCATACCTCGCTGGACAGACCTGCTCACCTTATACATGCCGGACTATCTCAGGGAAACACAATGGATATGCTGTACGACTACGAGCTACGCCCCGCCAGACCGTGACACCGACCACTGCTTCTCAAATACGAATACCTCACACACTAGAAGCCGAGTTCTTAAGATTAAAATGCTTAGATAGAATGCATTCAGGTGCAGCAGAAGCGACGAGTTCGTCCAACACCACCGATACGAATGCCTCACAACTGGATGTATACATTTTAAGATCGCGGACATGAGTGAGATGATTGGTTCAGAAGGGAAACCAACCGCGTCTGATTGGTGTAGCCTCTGGAAAACTCACTGTTCTGTGTTCCGTCCCAATCACTTGTCGGGCCTTTCAATATCGGTGGTGACGGTTCGTCATGTCACTCTAATAGAGGGGAAAATTCAGCAAGATTTGACGGTTTGTAATACGAGTTAAATCTTGAAGAAACACATTTTGTGAGTGACTCGCGCTAAAGATTTAACTTGAGTTGAAGAAATTTTCATTGGAGTGGCTTGCGTTTGAGCACTGTCACCGATTTGAATGCATCACAACTGTATGTATAAATATCAAGATGGCGTGCATGTTCGTGCAATCTGATTGGTCCAGAAGGTAAACCACGTCTGATTGGTGTAGCCTCTGTCAAACTCACTTCCATGTCAGTAACTTGTCAGGCCTACTATAATATCGGTGGTGACGGTTTGGTTTTAAAACCGGCCACACACGTGGTAAAAATACTGTGGCCAGTTAAGGTGATCTACTCTTAGATTCCATCCAATGAGAGAAAATTGACTACAAATGGTGTCTCAGTAAGGAATGAGCTCAAAGGAGTCTCAAGATGTCTCGAGTCTTCTACGCAGTAAAATCTATACAAATTGAGAGGTTGTGCAACTGTGACACTGGGCTGGGATTATTAAAAAGCCAGTCTTGTAAGTCCACATTGAATTTGAAGAATTACAGACAAGACAACAATTTTAACGAGACACAAATATCGAAAAACTAGGGAAAATTACACTGCTTTACAACTAATATGTCGTAGTCTTAAGGCCGGTTTCTTCAACTCACTGTTAAACGTGTGCTACGCGGCAAGAGATTGTACGAATCTCGTGTCATATAACCGTGCTAAAGTTATATCCGATGTGTGTATCGAAGGCACTCTGGTGAACCTGCAACTGCCGACTTGAGTCAACGCGACGAGTTTGTCACGAAACTGGAATAGAATTTGACAGCACGAGCTACATCTTGAAGAAACGCATTTGGCGCGTAAATCGCCGAATGACCCTTATAGTTGCACAACCACTGAATTTGTATATATTTAAGTGTATGCGAGAGTCGAGACATCTCCAGACACCAACGAGCTCCATCAACACCACCGATATTAGAAGGCCGTACAAGTGGATGATAAATATCAATACTAAGCAGATGAATCTGAGTGTGGCAACACTGTATGTATCCTCTGTAACCCCACTAGTCTGAACCGATTATATAAAAAGAGGTTCTCTTAGTTTGATATTCTTGATGGTCTGCAGTACATGCATGTTATACACGATGCTACTAGTGATGATGATGATGATGATGATGATAGTATAATATAGTGTATGGCTGTGTTTTGTTCCCTGGTCGTTGGCAATTAATCATTTTTAGTGCACACTTTTATCTTTATTTCATTTGCTGTGAACCTCCTCCTCTGCCGCCGTCCATCAGCCACCTATACCACTACACTACTATACGCACATCTTATCAAAACATGCGTATTTTCATCGTTAACAATTAATAGTTTTATTTTTTACTCTTCGGTAACTTCAATCATCCAATATATATATGTGTGTATTTTTTTGGGCGCTTCAAACTTTGGAGCTCATCAAGTTTCTTCGAATCATCCTCGCCTCATTTCGACCATCACAATAGCTTCTAGACTTTATATATATATATATATATATATATATATATATATATATATATATATTTATATAATATTAAAAAGAGCACATGTCCATAGAGGCATTAATCATGTGCAATGAGGCAAATATTGCTAAACAAGTAGTTCTTTGTTTGACAATATGCCTCTTTGTATTCGTTTATCAGAATTAAACATTCTTCGGTATAATAATGTATGTATTCGGAGTCTTTGTTTTGGTTTGGAGTCAGTGTTAATTTGAAGAGCCGAGGATGTTGGCTGATGATGAGGAGCAAGCAAAAAGAATATAATGGTGGCCAAAGGCAATATCACCATCCATGATGAATGGACTAACTTTACTATAACCATACATACATTCATTTAATTAAAAAAAAAGCTAAATAAAAATACTTTACTGCTAGGATTTTTTAAAAATAATTTTTAAATTGAAATTTTCAATTTTTTTGTTGTTTTTTTGAATTTTAAATAAAATAATTTTAATACGATTTTAATATGATGACAACACTCATCACAATTTTTAAAAAGCGAGTCTCCCAATAAATACTGTTTTTTGAGAATTGTCATTTATTATGCATTATTTAATATCTCTAATATTAATTTAATATTACCTATTATCATTAAAATACCCGTTTCGAGATTTTAGATATGAATTAATTGTAGTAAAATAATTATACGAAATATTATTCTTCTATCGGGTAACACTGATGGTTGATTGATGGATGCGCACAGATATACAGACATATAATATATATATATATATATATATATATATATTTATATATATATATATATATATATATATATTATATATATATATATATATATATATATTATATGTCTGTATTTATATATAAATGTGTCGTCAAATTTACTTTAAGGGAAGACTAATTGAAACTTCGCAATCGGTTAAATATCTTCAGCTTTTAATAATAAATTGCATCGAGATCCTGACTCACTATTATTAGGCTTTCGGTGTAAACATTTCGGCAGGAAATGGCTCGTACAGTTTGTCTAAGAAAAAAAATAACTTTCAAATTGTATATTGTTTTTTGAGATAATACATATTTTTAGATACTTCATTTGGAGACTTGAACTAAAAAAAACTTATAATTATTAATTACTTCACGACGTATTTAATAGACACACGGAACGCGACATTTCAAATTGCATGAAAGATTTTTATTTAATTTTTTTCTTCGAATTCTCTTAATTAATCTTTCACCGAACATGCATTTAATTTGCCTAATGAACCTTTGGGGACCATTTACCCCCATTAGCTATTTTATAAAATAATAAATTAACTAATTTCACAGTTTTATTGGCAAACATTTTAATAATAAGCCACTGTAAATAAATATTGGATAGCTTAAAATTTTATTTTTTAATTTTCACCCTGTATTTTTACCCTTTAAAAATAAAAATAATAATAATAAGATACTACTGCGTGCTTCAAAGAAACAGCTGATTTCAAGATGATGGTGGATGTATTTTTTAAAAAATATTTATTATTGTTTCCACTTATTTACACCACCTAAATTCTCAATTTAGTTCAAGTCTACCCCGTATAATTTGATCTACAAACATAAGAAATAAAGAGTAGTGAATGAGATTTTTTTAAGTTTATTTATATGTAATATTTAAAGTGATATTAGAGCCTAAAAGCGACACTAGTTTTTTGATTGTACATAATTTAGAGTAATGTTAATAAGCCTACTGTAATGTGAATATATAATAAATATAATAGTGGCTTCCCTATGTTTTTGGCCCGGGGCTAATTTAGTGGTGATTCTAATTTATGTGGCTATCGTATCTTTGTTTTTTAGTATCCCTTTATTAAATGTGGGAATCCTTACTTAGAACCAACTCACCATATAACAACAGATTTATGGACCTCTATCAATAATAATATCTGCCATAACGGGAATCCTTAATTATTTACCTAGAACAGGAAAACGCTACACTTCATAAATAAAGTAGTCACTATAAAAAAGTGACCGCCTTTCACATGTGAAAACATTATTTATATAACGTACAATACTTGTAAATAATTTAATTTGTATTCAAATGAATGCCTCGGGCTGAAAGGGCCTTTAACCAAAACTACATTTATTGCAATCACGATATTTTATTTAGAAGCCCTTCAACAAGTTGTCCATTCTTTGAAAAACTTTAGATGGAAACAAATTAGTAATTTATAGTCAAGAGGGTGAAAAAACATGTTTTCAATTGCTCACAATTGTAGAGCACTTATATTTTTATACATATAATATATTTAAAAAAAATGCACACAACTGTTAGTGTGTGTGTGCTGTATATGTATGTATGCGCACTTAACTGTAAATATAAAGCTCGACCAAGACGGTGAAAAAAATAAATTATTATGTATTTTATCATCTGAATTAGTATGTATTATTCATCTGAACAATCTTAAGACATAATAATTTTAATAAAATAACATGTACAATTTTAACATACTGGCGAATATATAATATTTTTTTTAAATCACGAATATTAATAACTTTAAAGTTTTTGTACAAAATATTATTGATAATTTATATTTGCAAGGTTATAATGATAGTCGGGTAGAAATAATGCTTTTGACGGTCGTGGGGTCGTTTAAATAAAAAAAATTGGACGATTTGGAAAAAGGTGGATGTGGGCGTTATGGGGTATACAATTAAAGTAATATGGGGTGCAGACTACAGATAATGTCATAAATGGTCCCGATCATTATTACCATGGCCGATCTGATCGATCACAAATGATCATCCATTACAGCCGGGACCTGAACCTGGTCACTACTTCCCAGAACACAGCTAACCAAGCCAATTGGCCAAGCAAGCCGGCGCCTCCTCATATACCACACGGTGTACTGCCGTAATCATGCATACATACATACCAAGGACATCACATATTTTCAAATATACAACTTCTCTTTATATGTAATGCCAGTGTGATTATTAAAAAAATCTACTAAAGGGGACCTAAGATTTTTATCGTATAAAAAACATAATTTATTATGACAACTTGAGAAACATCGGTTTTATTAATATTTACAATAAACAAGTATGAGCTCACTTTATGATGTCATCGCATTGGTTCAAGTTCAAGTTCAAATTTGTCAACAAGGTATTGTTGTTTACTTGCAATGTGCGTAATGCATTTTGGGTTGAAATTACGCTCTACCGTACTTTGTTCACAAATTCAAATCACCTAATAAGTAAATACACAACATTCTCAGACTTTTAAAAATAATAATTAAAAATTGAAAAGTGTAACTAGCCGACTTGGACCATTAATGAAAGTGTGGTTGTGTTACATTTAATGTACCATATTTTAAGTTCAATAAAAGACATGTTGTATATTATATCTATAGAAGTGTCATGCGTATTGTTTTCATACATGGTCGGCACTATTACATGCGCATATTATACATATACACTGGAGAGCATCAATATTTGTCTTACAAAAATATCCTCATGGAAATTGTTTATTTATCGTTAAATATATCCAATATATCCAAAAAGAGATGCCAATAATACTTTAAAAGACGTCAAAAACGTGAATTTGTCATCATAAGTTTCGTATGGGTGCTGCTTTTACCGCTCGTACTGTTTATCTGTCACCTGTTGATATTTCTAATAACATTGCACAGTCTTTAACTTAATATGCCACATTAAAAGTTGCTTGATATATTCAACGACAAATAATATGTAACTATGTAAACAATTTAATGAGGATGTTTTTGTAGGAAAAATGTTGTTGCTCTCTAGTGTATATGTGTAATATGCGCATGTACTAATTCTGGCCACGTTCTTATTTATGAAAACAATACGCATGACACTTCTATAGATATATAAGTACATTGACATGTTTTTATTAGAGCGAAGTCACTGTATACAATATTTAACTAGTTAAGATTAATTAATTTTTCAATAGACACCAAAAACATTGGAGACAAAGGTTTATTATTACTATTGTCACTCGTACTGTTTATCTGTCACTTGTCCATCTTTTTAATAACATAACACCGTCTTTCACTTAATATGATGAAATCGCTTGATATATTTAACAACAAATAATATGTCACTATGTAAACAATAAGCCACAGCCCGCTTATATGTGAAGTATATGTATAATATGCGCATGTAGCAGTGCCGGCCATGTATGAAAACAATACGCATGACACTTCTATAGATATATAAGTTCATTGACACTCTTTTTATGAGAGCAAGGTTTAATTAGAGGTGCCAATATTACTTTGAAATACGTCAAAAAACATAAATTTTCTATCATAGGTTTTGTATGATTGCTGGCTGTGGCGCTGCTTTTACAGCTCGTACTGTTTATCTGTCACTTGTCTTTCATTTAATATTAACATTTGCTAGATATATTCAAGGACAAATAATATGTCACTATGTAAACAATTTACATGATTATTGCGGATGTTTTTGTAAGATCAATCTTGTTACTCTCGAGTGTCGGATTTTAGGGACTACAGTGTTGCAGGTGGCCACAGTATATGTATAGTATGCGCATGAAGTAGTGCTGGACATGTTATAATGTATGCATGAAAACAATACGCATGACACTTCTATCGATGTAAACACTTCTAATCGACACAATTAATGTAAAAAACTTTACTGTTTTAATTTTATATCATGTATTTATCAAGTAAAATGTTGTATTATTTTAATTTTAATATATCTTTACTGATTTTATTTTATTTGGATTTAAAGAAAAAACATGCGTTTTCGTCTAGATTTTGAGGTACATCTGGACATAAGTAGACGTATACACATACATGATTATTGCGGATGTTTTTGTAAGATCAATCTAGTTGCTTTCGACTACAGTGTTGCAGGTGGCCACAGCGCGATTATGTGTGAAGTATGTGTATGACATGTATATAGTGCCAGCCACATTCAAATGTATGAAAACAAATAATTTGAATGTTTCATAATGAATCCCGACAAAAGTCACTGGCTAATAATGAATGCAGGATGGGGCGGCAAATTAGTGAGATATTCGAAGGTGTCAAATAAAGCGTTATATATTGCAAATATATGTATATTCGATTGTTTCCCATGAATAATAAGAAAGAGGAGGATGCAAAAAAGACGTTAATCAAAAGAGTGGGCGTCTTTTAAGGTAGTTAGAGAACATCCCACGGCCTTAGGACACTACAATTATAAGGAGGCTCTGGATCACTGAACTAAACCACACAAATAATAATAAATACCCCAAGGCTACACAGACAATGTTTATTATGATAACACCATACAATTATACCTGATCACACCTCTAATTGATTAGCGATACTATCATTATCATTTCTGTGCTCTCAATCATTGCGCACGTATATCTTTAAACACGCAAATGTCAGCAAAAGTAGCAGACAGACACGCCACCCTCATTCACTTGACTGACATATCAACCCTTCTTCGGCCAAATAACCACCCTCAAATAGTAATGATGATCGATTAAACGGAAGCTAAACTAAAGCACGACACCCCTTTCTTACTACGAACTTGCACTCCGACCAACATGCGATATACAACCCGATCTTACCTACTCTTTTTAAAAAGAAGAGTCAGTGACCTGTTTTTAATAATATATTTTATTCAAGTGCTTTGAGGTATTCGAGCTCTGCAACGATTTCCTTTATATACACAAAAAATATGCGGAAACGGGACGCGTATAGTGAAATTGCATAATTTTATATAAGAAATTCAAATAATTTTTACATTGCTCCTTTTAGATAAGAATGGTGAATTTTGTTAGGCTATTTTAACTGCACTTGAAGGCAGACAAACCGCGTAATTTATATATATATATACATAAATATATATATATATATATATATATATATATATATATATATATATATATATATATATATATATATATCTAAAAATATGTATTATCTCAAAAAACAATATACACTTTGAAAGTTATTTTTTTTCATAGACAAACTGTTTTACGAAATGCTTACACCGAAAGCCTAATAATAGTTAGTCAGTATCTCGATGCAATTTTTTATTAAAAGCTGAAGATATTTAACCGATTGCGAAGTTTCAATTAGTCTTCACTTAAAGTAAATTTGTATATTGACTATTTATTATTTTTGAATAAATTATATATATATATATATATATATATATATATATATATATATATATATATATATATATATATATATATATTTGCATTGAGATTAATGCTTTCATTCTTTCTTGAATAATTATTATAACGAGCAATGTAAAAATTACTAGAATTTCTTATATAAAATTATGCGATTTCCTGCCGAAATTTTTACACCGAAAGCCTAATAATAGTGAGTCAGAATATCGATGGAATTTATTATTAAAAGCTGAAGATATTTAACCGATTGCGAAGTCTTCCCTTAAAGTAAATTTGACGACACATTTATTTATTTGATTACAAACATTTATTTATTTGATTACAAATTTTACGTGATTACAAATGTATAAAATGGGTTCAAATCCCGCTCAAGTAAAAAAAAATTACGACTGGGAGATCGGGAATAATATTAATAAAATTAGATTAGATTGTCTGATTTCCTGGATTATAAGGTAAATACTGAGGCTATTATCACCAACAGACAATCAATTAACACGTTGTTGTGTTAAAAAAGCCTCTCATTTAAATAAATAAATAAATCTAATGGGGTGAATAGAGACAAAAGATGCAAATAAATAATATATTATGTGAACAATTTTATTAAAAGAGAGAGGAGATATATTATTAATGAAAACCAAAATTGACTAAGGTTTACTCTGACTTCCTGTGAAGGTGAATATTGCACACATATGTTTATTTTTATATATTTTACCGAAATAGCTCAGGGGAGAAAACGCGTGGCTACAAATACTGTAGTCATAAGTTCAAATCCCACTGAATATTTGATCGGGAAAAATATAAATAAAATCGCGATCGATCATCTCGATCCAGGTTTACTCTGATTTCCTTTATTGTAAGGTAAATCCTGATTATTAAGTCGGTGACCTGTGTAACTAGTAATAGTTAAGATCACCGACAGACAATTAATTAACACGTTGTTGTGTATAAAAAAATCATATAAATAAAATTAAAAGTAGTACAGGTAACCAATAATAAAAAAACACTAAGATATTGAAAACCAATATCCAAAAATATTCAAAATAATTTTAATGCATAAATATGTTATCGGTAGACCTAGTCCAAGTGAGTGTAATTAAGCTTGCTTCCTTCTTACAAATATAAAAAATAATGAGTAAATACGTGGTTTTTATATACATATAAAGGAAATAAGGTATAAGGAATTGCGGAAAATTAAGATGATTAAATTGCATTTGAATAATTTTATAATATAAATAATCTCTAAACACTAAAATTGACCGTTGAATAAACAAAATATTTTGTGAATTTTAATCGATATATCGCAGAAAGGCATTGAAATAACTGCAATCTTATAAGATATGTACAATTTTGGTATGGAAATTAACAATAAACAGTATAAGTGATACTTCGATTGAAGTCTAATGTTGATTAAAATTTCGCGGAAAAATCCTCCGTCGTCAGGAAAACTATTAGATTTGAATATTGGATATTTATTTTCTACATTTTAATACTGCTGTTTCTTGTACTGAAGACTAAATTCTCATCTTATACATATATAGGTTTAATTTAAATAGCGATACAATAATTTAGCGTGAGATTTCGCAGAACACGAATGGGGCGGGTTACGCGTTCTTCATCATATTTGTACAATAATTAAAAATAATACAAGACCGGCGAAATTATGTACGGTTTATATATAAAGTATCAGCGGTGGATTATACTCGTTTGGCATTTTGATAGAGGAGACAGATACGCCTCGAAAAATATTATACAATTAAAAAAAATGTACACAATATTAGGATAAATGCTCGTATCAGTAGTGGAAATCAAAAAAATGATGGTTAAATATTTGATATTACGGTTGCGTGATCGTAATTATTACTATTTTTGTACATATATATATATATATATATATATATATATTAGGGGTCCGACACGTGTGCAAAGGTGTTGATCTTCCCACGTGGTGACCCTCGTAATCATCATCATCATCATCAAGTCCACGTGTCAATCATGTGGGACAAATTTATTATTAGGTATACGAAAAAAATGAGAAAATTCCACACACTTCTATTACACAAACACAATGGTTTTTATCGACACTCTATTGTAATAAAAAATGTATGCCTATCAATTTTTATTAATTTAATTACAAAATGTAATTAAATTAATAAGGGGGGTTGAAATGGAATATTGTCTTTGATAACAACATATCCAACGATAATATCCAAAAAATTACATAAAAGGGCGTATTGCTCTATCCGCCTTTATTCCACAAAGCCCCCTAAATCTTATTCAAATATTTACAACTTAGGTTTAATCACATTATCCGCCCTTATTCCACACAACCACTCAATTATAGTTAATAATATTCCCCTTTCATTGACCATGCATTTAATTGTGCCGAAAACGAGTGTATGTTTTAATGAATTGTAAGGACCTTTTACCCCCATTAGCTATTGTATAAAATAATCAATTAATTTCACAGTTTGGCTCGCCCGTTAGTGAATAATAATAAGCCGCTGTCAATCGATATTAATTATAAATAAATAAGGGATACATTAAGTTACTAAATATGGTAAAAATATAAGTACATTTTTTAAATTATTTCCACCCTGTATTATAGAGGGTAAAAATAGTTTTGTATTAAACAGACACAATAAACACGCGAAATTCACTACTGAGTACTTCACAGAAACAGCTGATTTCAAAATGGTGGCCCAAGCTCGATTATATGTATTTTTAAAAATATATTTATTATTTTTTTTCGTTTATTTACACCCCCTCAATTATCGATTAGTTCAAGTCCACCCCGTATAATTTGATCTACAAACATAAGAATTAAAGAGTAGTGAATGAGATTAAAAAAAAATTACCACTCTCTATAATATTTAGTGAATACAAAAGTCCATCCTGTATAAATACATACTTTACAAATCTATAAGTAATTTCTATATACAGGGTGGAATTGAAATTATTGTATACAAAGTGTATTTTTTATGTTAAGATCAAATTAAATGGGGTGGACTTAAACTAATCGATAATTTAGGGGATGTAAATAAGTAAAAAAAAATTTTTTTTAACAACACATATACAATCGAGTTTGGGCCACCGTCTTGAAATCCGCTGTTTCTGTGAAGTACACAGTAGTGATTATTGTGTCTTAATTATTTTAAAATATTCTCAGTTATTCAAGTATACATAAAGAAAATTGTATAAAAATGTAATATTGAGTATATCGCCTGCTCCAGCGTATAATAGCGTAAGTGCAGTAAAATATTCTGTGTGCTCTTAAGTCTTTATGGAACTGATCCACATATTGCATGTATGAAACGTCAAAAAATGTTGCTTTTCAATCATTATTTAACCTATTGAGTGGGACTTTTTCGAAATAGTAAAATAGTCCTATTTGACCGGCAACTAATGTAGATTCATCTATTATCTATTACACATTTCATGTCTCTGTCAATAGAAGGTATTTAATCGTAAATTGTTATATTTTATAAATAATAATTAAACCGAGTGACATATGATAGGCGGTGTTACCAGATTGAATATGTGGCTCAGTTCCATAAAGACTTAAGAGCACACAGATTTTTTTCGCACTTACGATATTATACGCTGGAGCAGTCGATTTGTATAATATGATAGTTTCAGTGCGTATAACTCGATAATGTCCCATATAATAGTGTATCGCGTGTGGTATGAACAGGTGTTTAGATTCTCAGTCCCAGTCCCTGTAGTATTTATTGTAACATCCCCCAAAACCGCAATTAAAATTATCGGGAACCAAACAACACCGCAAGGACGATACATCGTAAATTCATTCATTACACTTTATACGCCCCTCTCTTTATTACGACGCATTGTTTTTAATATATTTATTTACATTGTTGTGATTGATTATTATTATCATAGCTAGGATAGTTTGGCCTGACCTGGGCGTTGGTCTCACAATATATATATATATATATATTTATAAATATAACAACACATGCCGTATAAGAGAATGGTGTGGCGTGTCGAATTGTGAATGATTGGACTTAGACCATAATACTATTACAACACACGCTCTATTCTCTACGCCAAATACTATATTATTCATTTGGAAATTGTTGGGGATACCCACTCGGCTTCTGTGTCAGACTGGGACTACATAGAAGTTATAAACATCTACACAAGGCCTTTCCAAAAAAATAGTCTAGAAAGTCCTACTAAATGTACCAGACAATCATTCCCCTAAGGTTGGATGCACTTGTTTGTTTAAAATAAGGGAAAATATACCTTATGTACGACTCTATTGTGCAGAAATTGGACAAAAAAGAATATACTCTTACTAAATATGACTCTAAGTGTGACTTCTATATAATTGCATGCCTAATGAACTACTTTCATCTATAGAAGCGCCATGCAATATTACGTCATACATTCAAACATGGCCGGTCACGAATGCATTTACACGCAATAAAAACACACTAAACTCTTTAGTGTCTATGCCTGATATGGTTTTGACGTCTTTACTAAGTAATTATTGGCACTTCTATATATAAAAGATCATTGTCTGTGCCTAATTTCTTATCAGACACAAAATAAAAATTGTTTTGCCTATGCAACTTCTACCCCCTCCACACACTACCTACACTTTCAAGCATCTGATTGGCTGTTTGAGGCCCCCACTCCTCACTTCCTCATAATAAAATAGGATGCAGCAATATATAGGTATCATATAATATTATGATATTCGTTTGACTTTAGCGCATCACTGCTCTTACGGCAAAGTAGTAATTTAAGCACGGACATAATATTGAAAGCCAAAATTCATAACTCAGGCTAAGGTTTACCAATACCGCCTAAAGTAGAAGGCCAGGCAAGTATAAGCGGAATAAACGATTGAGAAACCGTGTGTGATATGATATTACGACTCTATATAGCTTATCAACTATTTTTCTTTAAACATCAATTATTAAACAGGAGTTGGCAGGCCTTGTATATTTAGTCGGTGTTGGTTTGTCTCGTTTTCTATAGTTCAAATAATGATAAAATTTAGAATAACTTTAAAAAAAAAATTGGGGGAAAGGGGAGACAAAAAGGCTGTACTTGAGAATAGGGTGCATTGCACATTAGACTTGACTCGTAATGAGATCAAACGAAAAGCTTACAACAGTTTGACATTAGCTTACTTTCGTTACTGGAAGTACAGATGAATATACAGAAAGCACAATTGACTGTATAAGGTTTATGTGCTTCTTTTCCGTGGTTGTCTCAAGGTGTCCTCTGTGTGTATGTGGCTTATTCCAAGTATAGTGATGTGTGGTATCATTGGTAATGGCTTCCATTTAAATGGTTTGGTGTTAAACGACTCTAAAGTGCAGTGGTATTAGTAAAGGTTTCCACAAGATCATCTGCATACTGTTCAACCACCCACTCATTCTAGTTTATACTCTGTTCATCACAATCAGAACGATATTTGTATAATATTACAAAAAAGCGTACCCTACCTTATAATTATTCAGAAAATAGGTGACTATCCTACATTGCAATTTGATTAAGAGTCCTGTAAAAATCCTCAATATTGTGGAAATTACTTGATTACAGAATCCCTCCAAAAAAATAATTCGTAACCGGTGAATGCGCTTTTAATAATCCTAATTTCAAGTAGTAATTAACTGAAAAAAATTGCATTCGCATAATTATTTATCCAGACTCTGTCATTTTAATGAAAACTTTCCTGATGCTTAACTAAATATTTTATAGAGTATTAATAATTGAAATATACCGCGAACGGTCCTGATCGGTTTCCAATAAAATTATAATGCACATTAGTCATTCGCGGTGTTTTATAAGCTTTATTTAAAGTCGTTTTCTTTAAGCAGTGGCCTACTTAACTAGAGTTATACATAGTACAAATAAATTGATTGCACAAAAATGAACAAATAACTATCGAGTTAGGTAGCTCACTATTTAAGAAACCGCAACTTTGTCTTTGTCAGGAATTGAAATGGTTTATACCACTGAAAAAATGTTATGAACCATAAAATAATGTAAAAACTTCACCATGGCTAAGAAGGTGAAAAATACAGATTTTCAAATTCTCACAATTTTAGAACACTGTACAGCTTACATTTTTATTATATTGCTTTATTAAGTGAAGAATCTTTGTTTGAGTTTGATAAGTGTAGATGTACATATATATATTTTTG
Source organism: Agraylea sexmaculata (assembly GCA_022606485.1). Taxonomy (NCBI): domain Eukaryota; kingdom Metazoa; phylum Arthropoda; class Insecta; order Trichoptera; family Hydroptilidae; genus Agraylea; species Agraylea sexmaculata. The sequence goes on from JAGTTH010000730.1 coordinate 39,421, forward strand.
TCTAAATATCAGACAGTTGAAATAAAATAATAAAGTTCGAATGTGTCAAAGCACTTTATTAAATCCACTTAGACTAGGTCTGTTAATAATTACTAACGAATACTGTTACTATTGTTCTCGTTGGTTTGAATGTAGTAATTTTACGAGCGTATCGAATGTGATTGAAAGGTTTGTGTGGATGTTTTACGACTTTTCAGTATTTCAGTTCCCTTCACAACGAATTAGATAAAGATTGACTCCCGAAATTTAGTCACACCGGTCTTTAAACACCATTACTAATTTTATTATTATTGTTTATTAATTATTGCACAAGAAAACCAACTTAGTAATTGTGAAGTTTCAGTAATAAAATGTTGATTTATATTTGAGGTGGTTAAGATGACCCTTTAACAATGTTGTATTAGGGGTTGTAAAGCGTGATGCTTAATAATAATAATTGATTAGCATTGTATCGTAGTTCAACAGTTGTGCACCCCTTCTTACACCATAATTTTACACTTGTCATTTGTGTTATTATTATAAGGGGGTGACACTCTATCATTGTTATTGGCTAGTATTCCTATTATGCAATTATATAATAAAAATCAGGTTAGGCGCGACATACACATTAGTGCTTTTTGATGCTTCTCGTATCTCCGCCAATGAGAGAAATGTAAACAAACACGTGCGCCAATCAGTGTCAAGCCCTCGTTCTCTCATTGGCGGAGACCCATTATAAAGCATCAAGGAGCATTCATATATGTGCTGCGCCTTATAATACACATATGCTTAATGATATTATGGCTAAAATACGCATATATTGGTTGATTTTGGCTAAAATGCGCATAATTTAGCGGTTTAGTTAGGTTTTGGAAGTTTATAGAAATAATTACCACAAATGGAAGTTGGTTCTCAATATATATATTTTTTAATTTCTTTATATGGCATTTATTTATCTATTAATATATTTTGAGAAAATATTGGATTTTATTCACACAAAGATCGAAGATTGCGCTTGTGATTTTTTTTATCATTCTTTACAAGATTTCTTTATTTAATGTACAGTTTAAGTTTAAATTAATCGAAAAACATATTTTTCAGCACTTTATACATTCTTGACCATTGTTGATTTTATCGACCTGAAAGTTACTTACCTATGTGTTACTAAATCATAATTACAGATGTGATTGTGTAAAATGTTTTTGCTACTCAAGACAGTACTCTCTTTTTGGGGTTGGCACGGCCTGTTGCGATACTTGCATTCATCTCTTTTTTATTTATTATTATGGTTGAACAAAATTAGCCTCTATTTTAGTGTCCCTCTGAAATGTACTCCATTATCGAGTTGGGGTGGCAAGCGTGATGAATCGGATACAATAAAAGTGTGAAAGTTATCACAATGGTGTATTGTGGAGGGCATTGGCGATATTTCACTGTGGACATCATAGCAACCCCCATGAACATCTCGCCACCTGTCTTCCTACATCAGGGGGTGAACCTTGTGAATTATTCATAATAAATTAACTATGATTATGCTCTTTATTAGCTCAGCCGATAAATATATCAATTGCTTTTTTTTTATTTTAATAATTTAACGGAACGCCACTGTATTCCATCGGCGCGCCAATAATAATAAAAAAACAATAGGTTTGTTTAAAACATTAATATTTTATTTAAAAATGAATTCGAACAATCCATAATAATATTTTCAATATACAAATCTGTCACCACGATATTTATATGCATGTTTTAGTTACAATATGGTGGTGTAATATTTTTTTTTACATCATAATAATAATATAATATTTTCACGTGACAGACAATCTTTACAAAATCTACTTCGAAATAAATACAGACATTGTGTAAAAAATAATATAATGTCGAACTTAGAAACATTGACCCATTTTAAATTAAGTACACTAATAGGAGACATTTATTTACAATCAATGCGAATAATGGATTCGTTCGCATCGTTTTGTTAAATAATAAATAAATGTACATAAAATCACATGAACACGCTTATGTCTCTAGTTTACAATTAGTAGCTAATACTTAAGAGATAATCACTGGCTTGTGCCTAGTTCGAAACACGGTTTGCAAATAGGATTTGCATGATTCAAATGACAAGTCACTGTCACTGGACAAAAACAATAAATCCCATTTGCAGTGTGTAAAGTCAGCAGGACGGCGGACATCAGGTTTGGCTGAGATTAGAGATGATCAGTTACAAGATGTCCAGCAGTCTGATGATGAGGACGGAGGAAGCCGCAGAACACATCACTCGATGCAGTCGCGCGGCTCCGCCTTCAGCTACCAGACTAACCCCTCGCTTCCATGCATGGCGCCGGGACCCTCGCCGAAGGCCCCGCCGCCCCCTGGGCCGCCACCCTGCGCCATGAAGTCCGGCGAGCTTCTAGGTAGACCGGCGAGGATGTGCTCTTGGACAGGTGCTCCGCCCCCTCCGTTGGGGCCCATGAATCCCGTGGAGCTGCCGTCGATGCCTGGAGGGTCGAAGCCCATAGGCGGCATGCCAGCTCCTGGAGGATGACCGTCCATGGGAAGGCCTGAAAGAAAGGCAACTGTCCAGAGGGTGCGCAATCAGATGCGGGCCCGGCTCAATGTAATAATCACTACAAGGGATAGGACTCAATATCTAAACAGATACACTTAAACTGGGATTTGTAAATGAAATGAAGCTTCTATTAATGGATGACACGAAGCAGGAATACTGAACTTAAAAAAAATCGGAGGCAGAGAACATGACAAATCAACAGGTTATTTTACATCAAATTTACCTTATTTCAACAAAGGTTTTAAAATCGATTAATAAATGAAATATTCAGATTTTTTTCTTAAAATTACTAATATAAAAATAATAAAACAAGAGAGTTGACACTTTGGCGTGAAGTTGGTCGCGGATCAAAAATATATGAGCTATCAAAATTATGCTAATTAAACCAACCAACAAAAATTGGATTATTGACCCAAGATTTTGGAATTCACTTTTAACTGTAGAGTGTAAAATGTTCCATCCAATGTTTTTATTTAAAGGGTTAATTTGAAATGAAAAGCCTGTATATGACGATTTTAACAATTTTTCAAGCATACGCTTGGATTTCTTTCGATTTTTTTAAATTTGATATGTCATGCGATAAGGAAGGAAAAGGACATTATTACAAATAGCCGTCTAATATTGAATTAATTGATCGAACTACTGATATTATTGATTGGATAGATATTCACCTTGTTGTCCGAAAGGCATTGGTCCAGGTGGATGATGGGCAGGGAAGAAGGGTCCATCGTGGGGGTGGAAAGGAGGTCCGCCATAGCCAAACTCAAACTTCCCGTCTGCAGTGGCAAAGTATGGGAATCCAGCACCACCATCGTCAAGTCCTCCGGGACTCAGGTTCATGGGGAATCCTCTCATCTTCCTCGATGATCCGAAAAAGGGGCCGCGACCCATGGAAGTCAGCTGCTTTAATCTTCTTTCTTTACTACGCTTGTTTTGGAACCAGACCTGTTGGACAAGAAAAAACAACATTTTAGGTTTGTAAATTAGCAGGAATTCGTGCGAATGGGCATCGGAAATATGAGTAATGGCATAGTTTTTTGTGGGTGTTCGCAGAAGAGGCGGCGCCCCTTTTGTATGCCCCCCGGGGCGGAGCACCCCGTCACAAAGGACCACTATAAATAATATTACACGAACATCCAACCCTGAGAGATCCACAAAAAACTATTAAAAACACGTCCAGTCAGGTGAACAAAAAGTATAGAAATATTACGCGATTGTTTTATTAGGTAATTTAGCGTACGCGTGTTGGTTAATTAGTAAACAACAAAGTGGGTTGTTTAACCCTCTATAATAATAATATTGGGTTGTAGTGAAAGGGCGTTGAAGGGTGCAACTGAAAAACAGCCTTAGGACATTACAAATATACACTAAAGAACACCCGCCGAGTAACCACACTTTATAATAATAATAACATCTGCCATTTTTTTTAAATATTGGCATAAATATATTCTTAATTAATTCGTTTGTTGTCTGAAATCTAGAAAACAACCGAAATTTTTCATATCAAAGTTGTTGTTGAATTTATAATAATAATTTAACGTAAACGACTATGATTAGTGTTCTCCAATGTAAACAATCATGACCTTAACTAAGGTCTTGTTAAACAGTGCTAGTTACTGTTACTGGCCTGAGTAGACAGTGTACTCGCCCGCGACTTTTCTAGCGTGACATTTGACAGCTACCATTGTGAATTATGACCAGTGGCGTAGCGTGGGATTCTGCCGCCCGCTGCAAACTCTAAATTTGCCATTGCCTCCTAAATGTTCTTTAATATAAACAAAAACTATGATTACATTCCGAAAATTGAAAGGAATAAAGAATTTTCAACATCTTAGGTTAAATTTACACCTCGCTATATCACTGCTACTGACACTATTGTAATGAGCAATACCGTGATAGTTGCCGAAGGGGGGAGGGGGGCAAGTGGCCAGTGAAAACAAAAAAAACCTTTTCATTTATATACGCCCTGAGCTGCTTTTTGAGATGGTTTTTTAAACATAATAAACGTGTTAATTCATTGTCTGTCGGTGATTTACTATTACTAGTTAATAAAATCCTCAGTATTTACCTTACAATCCAAGACATCACAGTAAACTTGGATCTAGACCGGTCGACCCGTGATTTTAATAATATTATTCCCGATCTAGTCGTAATAACCGATCAAATTTTTTTTTCTACTTGAGCGGGATTTGAACCTACAATTTATATCTGTTAGTGTGTACGTGCTGTCGATGTGGCTTAGGTCCGTTTGCTTCAACTCGTGTTAAATCGTGTGCTACGTTATAACAGATTATACAAATATTTCGTTTCATGAAGTCCTGCTATAGCTATAGCCGATATTTGTATTGCAGGCATTCAGGTGAACTTGTATACAGCTGATTTGAGCCGAAGTGGCGAGTTCGTCACGAAACTGGAATGGAGGGGGAAATAAAGCACGAGCTCGAGATTTAGCTATAGCACGCCGAGCTAGGATTTGACAGCTGATAGCACGAGCTACATCTTGAAGAAACTCATTTTGTGCGTAAATCGCCTAGTGACACAAGCTCAAAATTTAACACGCGTTGAAGAAACCGGCCCTTAACAAACTCCCTATCTCCTAGTCGTATACTATAATTGCGTCAGTGTTACCAATGCATAACTCCTGGCGGTGCATCCCCGGCCTAAGGTTGTATTATTTAGTTATATCGTGTGTTATTATTTATCTGGTATGTAGTAAGTCATAAGTCATGTGGTGTAATATTCTTTGTTCCCGCTGTTTAATACGCCCTTAATTGTGAGGCCTTATGGTGTCTTTTGTTCGAAGCCGCTCGTGGCATCCCCGCTGAGCTGCTTCTCCTGGCCCTCTCCAGGGTGGCTAACACCCTCATCATCATCATCATCATCATGTGTTTGACCATGGAAATTGCAACATCATTGACTAGTCTTGACCGCTGTAGAACAGTAATCTTGCGGTTATATAACTATAATAATAATAAATAACTCGGACGATGATGATGATGTTGTCCCTTGTGTGACATCATAAAGAAAAGTGATACATTTTTTGTGACACAGGCGGTAGCCATCCCAACAAAAAACCTGTATTTTGAATATCTATTAGCATACATTAAAATACCTGGACATCGACCAAGGATTTCTATGCAAAATACACCGATTAACCTGCAACTATCGTCTTTAAACCGACATTTTTTATATTTAATAAATTGCACGCTTATCCACTGTTTTATTTGATGAAAATTAGTCTGTAAGTATTAGCGGAAAAAATATTTTTAGCGCTTTAAAGACCACACTGTATATAAATAAATAAAAGAAGCTTATCTTTTAAAGAATCAGCAGTTTTAACACTCAATTTAATATGAAACTCCAGTGCGCGTAAAATAGAACATGTCTTTAATTGAACTTCAAATATTTTAAAGCCTTTCACGTAATATTAGCCAACACGAACATAAAAAAAATATTTTATTATGACAGTTTGTAAATATATGACAACACTGTTCATTTAAATTGCGTTGTTTAGATGCCCTGTTTATAACGAGTTCGATTTTCACGATGCTTGTTATAAACGAATACTGCTATTTAATTGAGATGATTAATAAATTCTATTTTATGACTATAACGAGCATATGCTTGTTGAATAATCGTCGATTCAAATTAGGTATGTTCATATAGCAAATGTCAAAATAAGATCGTGATTGTTCACACCACAAAAATATGACATTATATTATATTAAGATATCACAGTCGTTAGGTTAGGTTAGTTTAAAGTTTGAAAATTGCTCTAAAAACATAAGAAAAAAATAGTACTTTCATTCCCCAGTGGTTTGTATAAAACAGCGATTGTCTGTAATTTATTCCCAGCAGTTTTCAAATAGGAATTGCCTATTTAAATATATCGCCTGCTCCAGCTTATAATATCGTAAGTGCAAAAGAAATCTGTGTGCTCTTAAGTCTTTACGGAACTGAGCAACATATTGTATGTATGAAACGTCAAAAAATGTTGATTTTCAATCATTATTTAACCTATTAAGTGGGACTTTTTCGAAATAGTAAAATAGTCCTATTTGACCGGCAACTAATGTAGATTCATCTATTATCTATAACACATTTCATGTCTCTGTCAATAGAAGGTATTTAATCGTAAATTGTTATATTTTATAAATAATAATTAAACCGAGTGACACGTGATAGGCAGTGTTACCAGATTGAATATGTGGCTCAGTTCCATAAAGACTTAAGAGCACCCAGATTTTTTTGCACTTACGATATTATACGCTGGAGCAGTCGATATGTGAATGCTTAGAGCAGAGGTTCCTGACCTAGGAATATTTTTTATGACACTCTGTGGTAACTATTTATCGTATATAATAGTATCTCTCCCCCATTTTTTTAGTCACTTAATGATCACTTTCGTCACAATGGTTTCAACACGCAATATGATAGTGTGAGCAAGCAGTCTGGAGCTTGAAATCCCCGAAGAAGCGGCGGCGGCACAATAATTGACTTGTGGTGTTGCGGTTAGTCGTTCCTTGTCTAATTTGACATGTAATCCCGTGTGTTGTTGTTATAAAAAATTTCAACAACCATCCTTGCGGTTTACACACTCTCGCCTCTAACCACTCAGCCACAATCTCAGTCAATATTATTATATGTATGTATGTATGTACAACTTTGGAAAATCAATGAGACCGAAACAAATATCCTCTTCGAAATACAGTAGTGGATTTTAATTGGTTTAAATCCCTAATTTATTCACATGTTTATTATAGTCTTTATTATATCCGAGAATTATACGCGCCGTCGCTCTCACTCCTTGTTTGCAACCCCTAGGACCCATTGATTGATATATATATATATATATATATATATATATATATATATATAGCAGGCCATACAACTGCATGTATAAATATCAAGATGGCGGATCATGGTGATTAACAAGACAACAGTGATGAAGAGCGAAATACACCTCCATCGAGAATTCAAATGACCTGACGTTTAGCGACCTTAAACAAATAATTTTGTCTCACACATAGTCGTCTTAATATTTATACATGCAGTTGTATGGCCTGCTAATATATTAATTTTATCGGTGAACCACCTTTCGCATTCTGTTTGCTCAGGCGTTAAAATGTCTTCTATAGATTTATTAATAATATGAATATCAAAATGCATATGCGACTAAATTTAGACACGGCAAAAACGACTCGTCTGTGTCTCAAGGTGTCTCAACTGTCGCTGACTACCGTACCGCCGATAAAAATGCCACACAACTGGATGTATACATACATATCAAGATGGCGAACCAATCTAAATTGTTGAGACAATTATTGTTGCCTCTGTCAAACTCATCCACTTGGTCCGCCATCTTCATATTTATCATCCACTCGTCCGGCCTTCTTCGGTGGTGTTGTCATCACTAGCTTCACTTGTCTTGCGCTATGTATGCATGTTCATTATTTATTTATACGAGAGTTTAGACATCTTAAGACTCTACTGATTCTAAGGCAATCGTTTCTACACACTCGAAATTAATAATTATATATAACCTAGTTTGTAGAGAAAATATCAAAATGTTTGAGGTTTGATATAAAATATAAAAGATTTTTTTTATATATAAATATATTAGTGGCTAAGCTCGTTATAGCCGAGTTGATCCGTATGTGCAGAATGTATTAATGGGTGGATGATACAGGTTCGATGCCTGGCCTGAGTAGTTGTTTAACCGGTACTTGATATTTTTATGACGATTATTTATGCGTATGACTGCGAAACTGTATTGAAAATATTACGACCTCGTCTCACTATTTTATACAGGCGCCATATTATTAACACTGTCTGTTGGTTAAGTCTAATCTGAGCTCACTAAATACGACAATACGGCTATAACGAGTCAACAAGGACAAGTAGAAAGTCGATCGAAACCACCGATATATTAGCAGGCCATACAACCAATGTATGAATATCAAACTCATCTGCCTAGTCCGCCATCTTGATATTTAAACATCCACTTGTATGGCATGCTAACATACCTAGGTAAAAAAATATTTGTTTAAAGAGTCAATCGTATTAATAAAAATTCTTTAGACATGTTAAAAATTATTCACACCGCATTAACTATTAATTTAATTCGAGTGTCTCTATTCACCCCATTTTGATTGATGAATAAGTAAATAAATAAAAATAATAATTAAAACGTAAATGTTAAATAAATGACTGATTTTTATTGTTAAACTTGTAGATAATTATTTTACAAAAAATGTAGGTTTATAGATTAAATATCAATCAGATTGATTATTTAGACATGCCCAAAGTTGCCGTGATTAGTCAATTAGATTGATGATGATAAATAAACACATTAAATAATTTGTACCTACGTGTAGAGAAAATGTCACATTTTAGACAATCCCAAATCTAAGCGGTCGTGATTGGTCACACAGCAGCATTTTATTAATCTGCATCCAGTGTCTCTATTCACCCCATTTGTGGTTGTGTTTTATTTACCGTTTGTAGAGCAAATGTCAAACTTGACGACATGCTCAATTGCGAAGTAAATTAGTGATTTTTTAATTATTAAAATTACTTGACATGGTCAAATTCAAGACGACTTTTAAGAACGTTCGCGATTGGTCACACATAATTTATAAATGCTAATAATGCCGTGATTAGTCACACCGCAGCATTTTTATTAATTTGCATCTAGTGTCTCTATTCAATCCATTTGATTGATGAATAATAAAAAATATATTTGGCATAAATGTATTGTGAATGCGGATGTATTTAAGTTTGTAATTGTCATGACTTCCAAACGGCCGTGATTGGTCACCGATTGTCGAGATGGGCGCATTTCTGTGTTATTTTAATCTGTATATTTTTATATTTTGTATTATAATATAATGTTAGTCGATAAAAAAGAGGATTTAGAGTTGGGACGGCATAATTGTCATAACATAAATACACCTGTTTGTGTTCAAAGTCGCCGCTTCACCTCACTAATATTTTATAACCTGCTCGATAACTTCACTTAACAATATAATCCACAGCCAGCGATCGCCAAGGTGCGTGTGAAACAAAGGTATTAAAGGTATACCCCTGCGATAGTACCTACAAACTTACTAAACATGGAAAAACCGGCCCAAGTACAACATATCTCTACTTTCATACAAAAAATAATTATTCAAGAAAGAATGAAAGCATTAATCAAAATGCATATATATATATATATATATATATATATATATATATAACAACAACATATATATATATATATACTCTTCACTATACTCTGCTCTTATATATATATAATATTTTCCGCAGGTTTAGGCAATATATTTTTAATTTGTTTATAGTTGTATGTGTGTTAATCCACACCGACAGCACGTGCACATTAGCATATGATGAATTTGCTATAACTGCGACAAATCACCCAAAATATACGAGATATGCTTTCAATTAGTCGTAATAGCTCAGGTGATAAGGTGCGTGGATACAAATATAAAAAATGGGTTCAAATCCCGCTCAAGTAAAAAAAAATACGACTGGGAGATCGGGAATAATATTAATAAAATCCCGTTAGATCGTCTGATTTCCTGGATTGCAAGGTTAATACTACAAGTCATAGATATAAACATTAGATATCGCATTGCATATAAATAATGCGTGTAAACCTGTGTATTGTTGCACTCTTCTCTCCTATTCGATAAAGGCATAAGTGTGTCTCCCTCACTCAACACATTTATAGTGACCCCTGAGAGTGGTTGTGATAATACTATGTTGAAGAAGTAGTGTTTGGTAAAAAGTGAGGCTGGATGTATTTGAGTGTATGTTTGAGTCCATATGACATGTAGTAACAATGCATTTACCCATTTTACTGTGAAATATAACTGAAGATATGAAGAGACATGTTTACAGTATAATGTTTGCCAGGTAATTGATGTTTCACATGTGATTTAATAATATAATATAAAACAAGGTGAATGAAGGACCTAATATTGTCGTAATGCAATCAAGTCTTTACAAATGTTATCCTTTGAATTGAGCAAGAACAAAATTGTGATATGTGTTGTTATTGAGGTTGGTTTTGTGCTTGCGATGATGTTGGATCGTAAATATGGAGAAGAGCGACCATTCAGGTCACCTTTTATGACTCTATTCACCACGTGTATTCCACGTGCATATATTTTTGCAATACACCATTAATATATTTCATATTTTATTACACTAAAAACAGCGGTTGATTTCTCAATCTCGCTCGCCGCCATCTTGTTAAATGCACGCGCCGAATATTGTTACTAGGAAGAGATCACAAAATGCCGGCACACGAATGACACAATGCTGGACAGGGTCAATGGAAGTAGTTGGCTGCTCCTCTACACTACAATATCCTCGTCCATGTCTCCTCATCCATGGCATCCGACAAGAAGCCGCGTGTCCAATTGCGATTAATACAAAAAAAACACCACTGTCTACGCCCAAAAACACAACGACTGACGCTGTCACATTCTCTTTTACTTGAAAAAATAAATATTTCACGATGCGCTTGGTTATAGTACGAACCAAATCACTACTACATATAAAAAACCATAGTGTATGTATAAGTTTTACTGTTTGTCTGTATTGTGAGCTCTCCTATTGGGCGTTAAAGTACGAACCAAATCACTTTGAATTACTACATTTAAAAAGCCATAGTGTATGTATAAGTTTTACTGTGTGTCTGTATTGTGAGCTCTTCTATTGGACGTTAAAGTATGAACCAAATCACTTTGAATTACTACATATAAAAAACCATAGTGTTCGCTGTCAAATTGACAATGGATTTCGCGTTCATTTAGCCGTTTATATTGTCTCTATTATTTTAAACTCCAAAATAAACACAATTAAAAAAAAAAGTGTGTATTTGTTGTGAAAAAGGGTGAATTTGATGTGAAAACGGGTGAATTTGTTATGAAAATGGGTGAATTTGGTATGAAAAATGAAAGAATTTGATACACAATATTTAGAAAATATGTTAAGGAAACGTAGATTTTATTAAAATTCATATCACGATTTCTTGGTTCATAGAAAGTGAATATTAAGACGATCAAATAGCTGCAGAAGAACATACATTGAAATCATTAATTTCCTCCACATTTCCACTTGGCAAAAAAGCACAGTGGGTCGTAAAATTTATCGCCAAACCGAAACAAAGCATAGAAAGGCGTAAAGCATAATGATAATGATTTTCGTACGGATTAGTATTAAAAGACAATAGTTATATTTATTAGTGTATAATATTTGAAAGTGTAACGGTACATTTAGAGAAGAGTCCATAAAACATAATTGGATTACGGGTGGCGCCGCAACTTAAAACTAAAAATAAAAACTACAATAAAAGAGACACCGCAAGACTCATTTAACACTGATTGGATAATAAATAACTTCCTAAATAAATAAACACACACTGCGAATATTAATGGATTGTGGCGACAACTTCTATACTCTACAATTATTACAAATACAATGTATCATTTTTTAACATCGTTTATACATTATTTTATATGATATACGATTTTATTTGGAATAAGATCCGCGTGCGTTGTAGAAGAGATTCGAATAATGTAGAAAAATGTCACTCTATGCGGAAACGGGACGCGTATTTTATTTCAACTCTCCGACATTTACTACATATATTACAATAAATAAACAATTTGTAGATGCGTTATTACCCATCGATTTTTAAGGTAAAAATTGCAAAATCTTGAATATAATTAATTCAGAGGCTGGATGGAATAAGGGCGTATACGTACATTTATTATTGTATTTTTATATTTCAACTCTCTGATATTTTCTACGTATTATATTACAATAAGTAAACAATTTGTAGATGCGTTTTTGTGTTAATAATAACCCATCGATTTTTAAGATGAAAATTGCAAAAACTAGAATATCATTAACTGAGGGGTTGGATGGAATAAGGGCGTATACGCGAATTTATTATGTTATTTCAACTCTGTGATATTTATTACATATATTAAAATCAGGAAACAATTTGTAGATGCGTTTTTGTGTTTATATTCCATTGGATAGAAATTGCGAAATCTTGAATATCATTAGCTGAGGGGTTGGATGGAATAAGGGCGTATACGTAAATTTATTATGTTATTTCAACTCTGTGATATTTATTGTATTATGTATTAAAATCAGGAAATAATTTGTAGATGCGTTTTTGTGTTCATAACCCATCGATTTTAAGATAAAAACTGCAAAATCTTAAATATTGCTGGATGGAATAAGGGCGTATACATACATTTATTATTTTATTATTGTATTATTTTATTTCAAGTCTCTGATATTAAGACAAAACATTATATGATACAAAAATTATTATATTATTTGGACAAACCATAAAGTTGAATGCTATTTTTTATTTTATTAAAATTATTATGTTTTAAGATTGTTTTATAAATATCCGAGAATTCAGATTCAACAATTCATTTTAGCATATAATTTTTATTTTCACCACCTTGGGCATGTTTTAAATTTACAGCTAATTGCGCATACATACATAGACAGCACGCACACACTAACAGTTGTGTGCATTTTTTGTAAATATATTCTTATGGGAAAAAATAATATATTAAAGGCGTAAATCGAGGTTTCATTGTACATATTTGTAATAAATCATAGTGGATTTGCAAAGTATTAGTCGGCAACAAACTGTAAAAGAGTCGGCGTCTTTACAAAGTGCAACATATGGACATAAAACTTGCGGTTTTAACACTAACCATACTTTATTATTAATATTATTGTATAAAAAAGGCTGCAATGTACTGAATTTATGTTGTTTTAATAGTTGATTATGACAACATTAATTAAACCGATACATTATTATACAATTTAATAAATCTATCCAGGTTTTTAGCCTTGCTTATTGTATGGAAAAAATATTACAAATAAAAGAGTATTTTTACGCTTTTTTAAATATTTTTTTTAATATATTTTCACATATGTATTTAAAAAATGAATGGATATTCTATGACTCCACATGTATTAGAGGATATAATTAAAATAAATAATTAATTGAAAAAAAAAACAATATGCACTCCTTACGTTATTAGAGCAAATGACAACATATAGACACGCATATTTTACCGCAAACGGCTATGATTGGTGATGCTGAGAGATCAATTACAAACGTTAATAAGTCATTCTCTACATCCACATATAAAATATTTAATTATTAAAATACGTTACCACTAATAAAAATGCCAGACAACTGATGGACACAATTAAATTTTGCCTCTTTCGAACTCATCTGCTTGGTCCGCCATCTTGATATTTATCATCCACTTGTCCGGCCTTCGAATATCGATGGTGTCGATATTTATTCATTAATCAAACGGGGTAAATTAGATAGACACTGGATGCAAAATATATATATATATATATATATTTTTTTAAGAATGTGTATAATTTAAAATACGTAAAGAATGTCGTTTTTTTTTTAAACTCGTTGGTTTGTCAATCAAAATCTGTCTGTCATTTTTTTTTTCGAAAAAGGTACACCGTTTTGATTTGTCGTTTTTTTTTAATCTGAAGTCTGCGGTCCGTTCGTCGAAATCTTGTGTGATTTAAAAATAAAATAGACATAATAGCATTCTGTTCCCGAAATAAGCGCAGAATGTGTTATTATTTTGTGTCATATGTTCAGATTAACATATTTTGTGTGTTGAAACAATCCTGAATGGAATTCTTGGGCAAATTAGGTGTCGGGAAGATGAAATGCCGGGGGTTATTCCTTCACATTCCAGGGACACAACATTCATAAAATAACTAAATAAAATTAACTACACATGTACAATCTTTTGGCTTGGATGTTTTTACTCGTAAATATGATGAACAGGGTGTAAAGTCTATAGGAAGTGCGGCTCTCTTAAACAATTTTTTATAGTAGTACGACTGGGAGATCAGATATAATATTAATAAAATCCAGCTTTACCCTAATTTACTGTATTGTAAGGTCAATTAGTAATAGTTAAGATCACCAACAGACGATGAATTAAGACGTTGCTGTATTTAAAAATCCGAAATTTGTAAAATCCTTCTTAAAAATCGCCTTTTTTGTTTTCACTGGCCACTCGCCCCCCCCCCCCCCCCCTCCTCTCTGGCAACTGCCAAATGTCAATTTGTGCAATACAAAAGAATCAGTAGCAGTATTAAAAAAATGAGATTCTTGTGTTTTTCTTATTGCATTGTTGATGAGGATTTAGATCAGGCTATTGCTGTATACATTTCGGCGGATTATGGCTTCAACGCAACAATAATTTGGGAATATATCAGAGCAATTATTTTTAATACTTGAATGGATTCAAGCAATTCAAGTAAATTGTAATCAGCATTTAATTTAAAAAAAACACAAAGTTGTGTCTAAAAATCAATGTAAAACTATGATTTATTTATTTATTCATTCGTTGAACTTTGCAATGATCTTAATTAGTGTGTGTAATAAGATTGAAATTTGATCTAGAAAGATCATTGTGTGACCAATCAGAGCCGTTCGCGGTATATCGGTATTTTGACACGCACTTCATAAAGAATATGAAGAAAATTCAAACAAACAAATGTATATTATTTATTTTAAAAAAACGGCCATCTGAAAGAAAAGGGGGTATTTATGGAAGTTTATTGAATGTGGAATTACAAAAATAGTTTGCATGCGTTTCCCAAGAGTGGTAACGGTAATTGGATTGGTCAGGGTTGCCAGTGCGTTGAATATATATATGCATATATATCAGTTGTGGCAACCCTGGTGATGCGTTATTAAGGAGGGGATGTCATCGTGAACAACATGAAAATATTTGTCAACACTTCTCGTGAATGATGGATGTGACTTTTTTTCGTTTGTCAGACAAGCAAGAAACCTCCTTTATCCGCATGACTGGAATACATATTTCCGGTAAACAGAAGTCCGAAATAACTATTTAGTTATATTTTAACGAGTTAGTTAACTGGCGGCATATCAATATTGTGACTTACTTGTATGACTCTCATCGGAAGACCGGTTTCCTTGGCTAATTGTTCTCTGATATGGCGGGTCGGCTTCGGTGTTTGCGAGAAGGCTGTTTTGAGGATTTCTAGTTGTTTGGCCTTGATTGTTGTTCGAGGACCTCTTCTTTTTGAACCTCCGTTTCCATCGTCAGGGGATTTGTTCTCGGCTTGAGAGTCCCTGGTTTCAGGATCGCCGTCCAGTGAACCCTGGGAATTATTATAACAATAAATTAATCATAGATAAGTATAGGCTGAATTAAATTTATATTAATTCCTCAGTATTTTATAAAAAAAGTGTATACTAGTTTATACTAAGCAAAGTCACTCAGAGGAGAACTACAGTAAGATATCAGCAATCCCAGACAACTGGATGTATAAATATCAAGATGGCGGACCATGCAAACGAGTCTTATCTGAGAGAAGATTTTATAGACGTGTATTAATTAATTAATAAATGTTTGTAGACCCCATGCTTGGAGCCATGACCCGCTGAAATGTTTACAGAAATATCTATAAAAGCATTTGAGATTGGCAGAGACAACACTAATTGTATCACTCGGACTCGTCTACTTCGTCTGCCATCTTGATATTTATACATGGCCTGCTAATATATCGTTGTAATGCAAATTACATTAAATTACAAGGAAAGTCATTTTTCATTCCAAATGTACCTTTTTAGAAATTTCACTAAATAAAAACATATTAGGCCTAGACAAACAGAATGCAAAATCCGTTCGCGGCGAACTGTCAACGGGTGGGAATATAAAAAATATAAATAACACACATACATAAATAGCGCAAGACAAGATACGAGCTGTTTTTTTTTAATTTCAATTATACTCTACTCTGTCTATAATAACGAAGCAACCCAATATATAAACATGCCATTTAAAAAACCACTAATTGTCTCACTCAGACTCGTCTACTTGGTCCGCCATCTTTTTATTATTATTAAGATAAAACAGTCGTCTGTAATACCAGCGAACCTACATCTCTGATGGAGTTTTTTTGTACACCCAACAACGTGTTAATTGTCTGTATGTGATCTTAACTATAACTAGTTACACAGGTCACCGACTTAATAATCAGTATTTACCTAACAATGCAGGAAATCAGAGTAAACTTGGATCAAGACGATGTATTGGGATTTTATTAATATTATTCCCGATCTCCCAGTCTTAATAACCGATCAAATAAATTTAAAAATTCTTGATTCAAACCCATTACGGTGGTATATTTATATATTCAGTTGTGTGTCCTTCTAATGCATCGGAGAATCTTAATAAGAGTGTGTGTGATGCGTATTATATTATCCGCCCTTATTCCCTCCCAAAAATCTAATTTGATAGCAACCAACCTGATCTTCTGAGTCTTCATGCGCAGTCTTGGAATCACTATTGATGGCGAGGTCTTGGGGATGATGAGGAAGGGCACCTGGACTTAATGACGATGGACCCTTAGGACCTCCGCCATCTTCTTCATCGTCCTCCTCCTCATCGGAGCCAAGCACTGAATCAGCTGAAACAAACGAAAATATATTCAGTGTGTTTGAAGTGGTTGTAGTGAAGGAAGTGATTTCTGTTTGTGACACCGTTCACCCTCTTTGCAACGGGTTAATAAAAGCACCCAGCCACCCCCACGGCAGCCACCCCTTACAACAACCCAGAGGGTTATGAAATTATAAATGTGTTTGTTCAAGTGCGCCAGACTATTTGCTTTGAAATGAACACTACTTCGATTGCGCCAATCAATTACACTTTATTATAAAATTAGCCCAACAGATGCTTTCATTTGGGATGAAACAGATGCTTTCCGTTTTTTTTTTTTTTTGCTCTCGCGTGGTTTTGACGTCGAGGAATATTGTGTAATTTATGTGGTTGTAGGGTGACCACTCTTAACCTGGCAAATCGTGCGGAAGTTAATAAAGGAGATGCATCCGCGCGGAAGCGTCTACTGTTTTTATCGACAAGGGGGATTATATAATTAAAGTGGTATTTTTACGGGCATTAAAGAAGATGATTGTGCCTTAGGGGGTGTAGTGGATGTTGGGGGGTGAGCACAAGTACCCTTCTGTATATTGTTTGTCAAACACACTCGGTCACCCGCTGCCATTACAAGCATTATAATCATACAACTATGTATACATTGTGTAATCAACTTCAAATATTTAAAAGACAACCACAAAAATTCAGATTGTAATATAAAATAATATTTAGTACAATAGAAAAGGCTTTATTCCTTTATTTATGCATCAGAATTATAAAAATATTTTATGGGATTTAACTATGTTCTATGTTTTGTGAGGACTGCGGTATCCTATTATGCAGTTACAGTATCGCGGTCTGATATACAATTAAAACTTGCCCTAATGTTTATTTCAAAATAATTTATTATAAACCTTAAAAGTCTTGGATAAGATATATCTACATCTTCAGAACTCTTGGTTGGAGCCATGATCCTCCGAAATGTTTACATCAATATCTGAATTTAATGATGCCATTTAAATAACACTTACGCCACCTAAATAAAGTATTTAAAGTTGTCCGTTACTCTTTTCCAATGTTTTTTTAAGGTTAGTAAATCATTATTTTAAATATAAAATCAACGGACCAAGTTCGATATTTATATTGAGATTGCATGCACAAATATCAAGATGGCGCACCAAGCAGACGAGTTTGACTGAGGCAACACTGTAATCAAGGTGATTTTAAAAGTGTTTAAACACCAGTAATGAAGAGCGATGTACACCTTTATCGACATTTTGCGCCCTTTAACAATTAGTGTTGACTCGTCTACTTGGTCCGCCATCTTGATACATTTATACATCCAGTTGTATGGCCTGCTAATATATCGATGGTATCATGGTATTCAGGTCCGTATTAAATATAATGTGTGCGTGTGATGCGTATACGTGTGCACCAAAACTATCTAGCTATAGTCTATTTGTACACCAACGACTCACTAACACGCAATTATATTGAATACAGTCCTCAAACAATTACTTTTGTATTAGTAATGATTCAGATTATGGAAGCTCTACTGAATTTATTGACATTTATATTAATTGTCCAAATCTGGATTTGATATTAAGTTGTTCCGTCTTGTGCAGTCAAACAGTGTAAACATTACGGCGGACCGTAGCTCTGGCCATGTATAGATGCAAATGAAAGGCTTTATTTTATTTTAACTTTAGCTCGGAGACAAGTTATCTGTATGATATATTAGTGATCACACGTCATCGATACCGTGTAAGGCGTCCATTTACACGGCATGTATACATGTTTACATGCATACATACATACATATAACATACATACAAGTGTCTATCAATCAACGGTCAACTTCATTCATCAATCTGCTGTCATTGGAAACACGTCCAACTCTTTTTATTATTATTCATGACGGCTCTTTCTTCTCAGACTAACGATTTCACTATTCTCTTATAACATCTCCTAAATTACAAAAGCGCCAATTAAAATATAATAATATAATACATGGGAAAATTAACACGCTCGAATAACAAATGTGAACACAACACGAAGCTATAATCATTTAGACAGAGCGATAATCGCATGTGCCGCAACGGACCGGGCCAACACACATTTTATTATTCTAGATTTATTTATTTACTTGGGGTGGATTCTTCAAACAATTAACCTACCTAAATCGAGAGTTGGAAAAAATATTGTAAAAATATTTTTTTAATGAAAGATTACTAACTTGTGTGCCGCAACGTACCGGGCCAACCTCTATAATATTTCGTTATAAAGATTGAATGTGAAACGAATAAATATTTAAAATAATTTGCAATAATCTAAAAATCTAACCCGCTGTAAATGCTAAATTATGTACTAAAAAATACAA
This sequence comes from Agraylea sexmaculata, assembly GCA_022606485.1. Taxonomy (NCBI): domain Eukaryota; kingdom Metazoa; phylum Arthropoda; class Insecta; order Trichoptera; family Hydroptilidae; genus Agraylea; species Agraylea sexmaculata. The sequence goes on from JAGTTH010000730.1 coordinate 58,856, forward strand.
TTCAATCATCACCATCAGAGCTATGGATATATTTTACATAAAATCAAATCAATGAAACCAATCACAGCCGTTTGTGGTATTTTTATTAACGTGTCTAAAATAATTCCGAGTATATATGCTGCGAATGAAAAAATATTTTTTCAATCAATAATTACTTAAAATAAACATAAACTATCTGGCTATATTATTAATATGTTTGATTTTAAATAAAATAAACAAATAGTGATCAAATCTTGTGATGAATATTAAAAAAATTGCGTCCAATTATAAAAATATTATTAGTTTTAATACGAATAGTAAAAATATGAGTTTTTTTCATACATTATGAAAAATAGTACTGCAGCTAATGTATGCATGCCGAAAATCTCATAAAACTATGATACACATAAATATACATTCCTTATCATTTTATTTAAATAATAGTGTTTTGTGATTTTTTATGCATGACCAAATATATATATATATATATATATATATATATATATATATATATATATATATATATATATATATATATATATATATATATATATATATATATATATATATATATATATATATATATATATATATATATATATATATATATATATATATATATATATATATATTTACATGAATAGTATTTGCTTAGGGGCATATTAACAAGAAATGAAATAAATGTAGTTTAATTATTCATATGAAGACAAGGTGGAACAGTTAGTCGTATAAAAAGTAGTGGTAACATTTGGAGTCGGTTCCCTTTCGGTGGTTTGTGGGACTAATCGATTATACCGAGAAATACGTCAGCACTTTACACTGAGCTGGGGGAGGATACAATATGCATTACTTGCATGGGTGACCATTACAATAAGTCTAGTGTGATATATTTATATTATAAAATAACCATCTAATCTATTGCAAACAAAAGAAACGGAGACTACAGCATACTGTCTTGTAGCGCATGCGCGGTGTTAAACCTTGCAGCCATTTTATTTTATTACATATTAATCATACAAGATTTCATTGAATGCTTTTAAATAGGCTTTTATAAATATTTACGAAAAATCCCAGGTTAGAATATTAATCGTAATTGAATTTATGTCGGATGCATAAATGATTCGCATACGCATGCGCAGTTTTGATAGCAAAAATAGAGTAGATTTTTTTCAACATAATGATAAAAAGACAATCAGGCCATAATTATATTAAAATAAATATAATTGTAGATCAAATTACGTCCAAACTTTGTATTGTATTTTTTATGCGGTATTTTTTATTTAGGTATATAATTTTTTCTACCCTATCATCCCTTAATATATTCTCATTTATAATAAAATTGACATCATTCTAATTATAATTATAATTTTTAAAACAAGACAAAACGATTGTAAAAAAATGTCGATTCTTAGACATGCCCAGAATTAGTGGTTGAGTTACAGTATAACCAATCACAGCCGTTTGTGGTAATTCAATAATACAAATAATATTTTAATTTCTCCCGTTGAATTATGTTATATTAGGTATACTTGAAAATGACATTGTATTCTATAAAAACCATAGATATTGCATTGCATATAAATAATTCGTGTAAACCCGTGTATTGTTGCACTCTTCTCTCCTATTCGATAAAGGCATAAGTGTGTCTCCCTCACTCAACACATTTCTAGTGAGCACTGAGAGTGGTTGTGATAATACTATGTTAAAGAAGTAGTGTTTGGTAAAAAGTGAGGCTGGATGTATTTGAGTGTATGTTTGAGTCCATATGACATGTAGTAACAATGCATTTACCCATTTTACTGTGAAATATAACTGAAGATATCAAGAGAGATGTTTACAGTATAATGTTTGACAGGTAACTCATGTTTTGGCCACTTGATCCACTTGAACTAAACACGCATTTAGCCACTCATGCGATATCTTATGTTTATATCAATGGATTAAAACATATTTTTGTACAGTCAGCCACTAGATCCAGGGCTGTCACAATATTAATACAATGTAATGGTATTTATAAATAATAATATTAGTGCTGGCAACCCCTTTCCAAAATGCCAAATCATGGCGGCGATGGCGGACAGACAGACAGATACTCGTATATACACTCTGTGGCTACTCCATTTTTATTTTTCAACAACAACAACAACAACAGTAAATAAGATCGAGAACACAGTATCTGAATGTGCCCAATCATGGTGGTAGGTGGAGCCAGCGACACAGCACATACTAAACAATAATGCATGATAACGACAGGAGCGGAACATACATACATACATAGCCTTTTTAAATAATGTCAAAATACATATAAGGTGTGATGAAAAAAAGAGGAGCGCGTTTTCATCGCTTTCTTTAGAAGAATATAATAAAAAGAAGCGAGACAAGCCGCCTGCTGTGTCACCGGGATACGAACCTGAACCTTGTCAAAATGAACAGCAAGAAGAAACACCGAGTCACTCAGAGACGGCCTTAACAGGTATCGCCAACCATCGCAATACAATTCATCACTTTCACACTTGAAATATTATCAAACACTAGGGTAATTTTAATTGACATTTTCAATTTCTCTATATTCTGCTTCGTATTTTAATAGGACGTTTATATTTGATTACATTTTTGCTTTTTAAGTGTTTTTTTTTTTTTGATCAATTGGAAGATTTTTTTTAAAACGAAGTATAAAAATGTGGAATTATTATGCATTATCAAATTAAATACATCTAAAAATATTTTGAATTTATTTAATATTTTTAATCGATATTATTTTTAGATGCCCTGCTTTGTTTTTAATACGAAGAGAATAAGTTTTTTCATTCGAAAGAAGCTTGAATTTTTTTAATTAAAATTATTAATGAAATAATACAATCCTTAATAATATAATCGTTTTATATTATTTTATTTATAATTAACTTTGAAAATCAACAACTTATTACTGTCCTAATAAAAAAACCAAGCAGAACATAAAAAAACATTAACAATTTTTTTTTTGTTATAAAATCACAACTTTAACCTATTTGCTGGTTATATTCGTAATTTATTATAAAACTTGCTCGTTATATATTAGATTTATGATGATACTTGCTCATTATATACGTGGTTTCTAATAAAAATGTGTTATTTTTTTTATCATAAAACTTCAAATAAAATTTGACTATAACCCAATTTGCTCGTTTTATTTGTAATTTATTATAAAACTAGCTCGTTATATCCGTAGTTACTAATTAAAATGATTGTTTACACAATATTGTCTATAAATCCACAACTTACACTTTTAAACTGTAATTTTTAAAATAAAATTACTCATTGTGCTTGCATTAAATTAGAGTTAGAACTGATTTGCTCGTTATATATGAGATTTATGGTAAAAAATAGTCGTTATATCCGAGGGGTTCAATTAAAAAAATATGTTATAAAATATAAATTCCCAACATTTACCTTCAAACTGTCATTTTTACTAGAAAATTTCACATTGTAGCCGAATTAAATTTGTTTGTCAATTAAGAGTGTTTTGCTAGGTTTTGTATAATATGTTTTTTTAAAGAGTCTAGTTTCCAATAATTAATTTATTACAGATAAAGACTCTTATTTTCTGGGTGACGAGTGAAGGAATAAAACAGGATAAAAATGCAAGTGGCTTGATATTAATTGTAGTTAAGTTACAGCGAGTTAAGTCTACAGTTAAATATAAATACAATTTAAATGGTTTTAACGTGTGACCGTGAAGCGAGAAGGTTCTGTGGTATTTAAAAAGTGATAAAAAGAAATCATTTGAAAAGGTGATAAATCAAAATATTTTACGAGGCGAATAAACACGAACAGATTTGACAGTTTTTCATACATGCCGAATATTTCTGTGAACCATAAAAATATTGTGTCCGAGAAACACAGCAATAAAAACGGCCGAAAAGCCGACACGATACCTAATATTATTGAGTTTAGAAGCAGGCTATTGCAGTTGTAAACATTTCGGCGGAACGTGGCTCCAACAGTTTGACAGCCAAGTGTGTCAACGTGTTGCCGTTATATCTCATCTAACAACACTTGACTTTCAAACTGTCTAATAAATTAGTTAATATGTTATAAATACAACTCTTTCACGCCTAGAATTAAAATTTCGTGTTTTTTCTTATATAAGGGCATTTTTTATGATGAGTTTTATTTTTTATAGTGACCCAATTTATCATTTTTCAATTTGGTTACTTAAATTTTTCGATAATTATCACCGTTAACACTATCGAAAAATTACAATGATGGTCAAAAATTGTTGAATTTACTCAGTCTCAATGCAGCTGTTGCAGGTGTAAACATTTCGGCGGATAATGTTGATCATAAACTATTACTAGTTACACAGTTCAATAATCAGTATTTACCTTACAATACAGGAAATCAGAGTAAACCGGGATCAAGGCGATCGATCGGGATTTTATTAATATTTTTCCTCCCAGTCGTATATTACGAGGGCTCACAATACAGACACACAGTAAAACGTATACACACACTATGGCTTTTTATATGTAGTAATTCAAAGTGATTTGGTTCGTACTTTAACATCCAATAGGAGAGCTCACAATACAGACACACAGTAAAACGTATACATACACTATGGCTTTTTATATGTAGTAATTCAACGTGATTTGGTTCGTACTTTAACATCCAATAAGAAAGCTCACAATACAGCCACACAGTAAAACGTATACATACACTATGGCATCTTATATGTAGCAATCCAAAGTGATTTGGTTCGTACTTTCTTATTGTAGCGGGATTCGAACCCATGACCACAGTATTTGTGGCCAAACGCTTGTATTTTATTTTATTATAATTATTTAAAAGTCTCCCCGTATAAATACAACATCACTATCCATTGAACTCGTCACACTTGAATGGTTAGTTTGTCACACGGCGATGACCTTCGGTTTTGCCGCACAGACAAGTTCAATTCCTCGGTGTTGCCAGCGTCTAGCAATGCATGCATTCATGACGGCATTAGAAAGTGATTCACACGGTATTTAATATTGCAAATTTTCTGCCATTCGACCGATAAAAATCAGATTGAATTATTTATATATATATTATATCGCTCGATTGTGACGGAGAATGGTAATAATTATTTGTCGTAAAGACAAGAGCAGGTGTATCGAGGCATGCTTCACCGATAATGTGTGACCGAAAATAGTCTATATTTAGAATATTTTTCAACACAATGATTGAGTGTTGTTGATGATGATGGTTCAGGTTGAGGTTCAGGCCGAGACAATGGGAAGGCTCGTTAACCCTTTGAACTGGGATCCCATTTTTCACAGGGCCACACAACAGGGGGTCTCACGCAATATTATCATGATCACCGATACTGAAATTATTGCCCACTCCTGCTAATAGCAGCTCTAGATGAGTCGCAGGACAATAAAAACAATGATTTCTCAATAGATAAGTAAGCATGAAGTATAATAATGTCTGCTGTTGGAATTAATTCATTTATTTATTGGGCATGCTATTATAAATTCAGTATAAAAAAAACTAGTTGTTTGAGAACCTTATTCAATATAATAGTGTGTTAGTGAGTCGTTGGTGTACAAATAGACTAAAGCTTAGTAGTATCGGTGTACACTCTTAATAACGTAGTAATAAGTTTCTCCGATACCAACGATATAATATTAGCAGGCCATACAGCTGGGTGTATAAATATCAAGATGGTTTATATATCGGGTTGGATCGTTTGAATTCAGATATAGATGTAAACAATTCGGAGGGTCATGGCTCCAACCAAGATGTTAATAGTGTTCTCGTTTCATCTAAAGTAATGGATTCCCAGGCATACGTCACCTAAAATACGATAGCAAAGTTTCTTAGCTACACTTATGATTGGTTTTTTGTTAGTTAATGCCTCGACTGATCCTCGGGCGAGGCACTAATTAACAAATAAAATAAATTACCGTATTTACGGTGTACGTTTACGGAGACGCACGATTAGGAATTTCAAGCTTTAGTGTGTTAGTGAGTCGTGTTAAGGCTGAATTTTTTAACGAAATTTAGTTATAATACATAGCCGAGCTAGGTTTTGACAGTTGGTAGCACGAGCTACACCTTTAAGAAACGCATTTGGCGGGTAAACCGCCGAGTGACACCAATCGAGATTTAACACGACTTGAAGAAACTAGCCCTTAGTAAAGCATTTTGTCAAATGCAAAGATCCAGATTTATCCTATTTGACTATAATAGTTTTTAATTGCATAATATTCAGAGAAACATGGGTTATTACCAAGACTGAAGAGAAAGATTCTTAGGAGGATCTTGGGTCCTGTTCAGGAGGCACCGGGACTATTTAGAATTAGACGGAACGATGAGATTTACTCATTATATAAGAGCGTGAACGTAGTGCAGTTCATTAGGGCTTTAACATTAGGTTGGGCCGGACACGTGGAAAGAGCAGGAGGATAGTATCGGAAATACTATCCAGCAAGCCTGTGGGTAAGAGAAGGCAGGGTAGACCTAGGCTAAGGTGGGCGGACGAGTTCTATAAGGTAGTTAGGAGTTTAGGTATTAATAACTGGAGGAGCGCGGCCTCCAATAGAAATAAGTGCGGGAAGCCTTGGTTCATCACTGAACTGGAGTGCTTATAATGATGATGAATATTCAGAGAGGTCTTCTGTAGGAAGCTGCGCTTGGTCATCTTGAATGCACTATACATATATAATAATTGCTATTGTTTTTGTTGGTGATTACGAGGTGGTGGTGTGATTTGTAGTTTAAGATTGATGATGGTGAATGTTGTCGGCAGCTGAGTTCATTTTGTAGGGCGGCGGGGAGTCTTGATGACGAATACATTATAGCGGCTTGTTCAACACGACATGACGTCCATCACACACTACACCACTTCTTACTAATATTTATATTTATATTATATTTGCACCGATCATTCTAAGGAAAACGGCCACGAGTGACAGCGCCACCGGGAAATGTAACGCGCGCGGTGTTGCCAGTGCGCGGAAACTGCACACCATACATATCTAGCATTTATAGATTTAACTGTACAGTGAACTTAAATTACAAGATGATGAGTTTAACAGAGGAAACACTAATTGTTTGCTTGATATTTATACAAACAGTTGTATGACTTTTTTTAATAATTTATTATACAGCTTGAAAGCCTTTGGTTGTTGGATCAGATGAAACACTATTAATATCTTCAAACCTCTTTGCTGGAGCCACGACCCGCCGAAATGCTTACAGTAATATCGATATATAAGATACTGATACAAGCCGACGAGTTTGAAAGAGGCAACACTAATTGTATCATTCAGGCTCGTCTACTTGGTCCGCCATCTTGATATTTATACATACAGTTGTATGGCCTGCTAATAGTTCATTGTAATCTGATTTAAAATAAATTACAATGAAAGTCTATCACAATACAATAGTTTCTTAATCACCTTTTTCTAAATATGTAACAAATTCATTAATTTTTCATATAAAATTCACCCTTTTTCATACGAAATTCATCCTTTTATTAATATTAGGACTATCCAAACAGAACGCGAAATCCGTTCGCGACGAACTGTCAACGGGTGATAATATAAAAAAAACTATAATTTGCATACATACATAGCGCAAGACAAGAAACTATTTGTTTTTTTAAATTATTTCTTCATATAAACATAAACTTCTATGTTCCTTAAGGATCGTATTCAATATAATAATATAATAGGAGTGTGTGCGTGTGATGCGTATGCGTGTACACTTATACTACTAATCTGTAGTCTATTCGTACACCAACGACTCACTATTATATTGAATATGGTTCTCAAACAACTAGTTTTGTATTAGTGAGGGTCCGGATTATCGATGCCATCTTTTCCATTATATCGCATGCACTCTATGCGGAAACGATACGGATTGGTTGATAGGATTACTTTACATGTATACAATAAATTTATAATTCACAAATAAAAAGGTGGTACATTATTTTGTTAAAATTTTCGGCGCACATGAAGAGATATATGCAATGAACTTTTATCATTAGAAGCGCCATGCAATATAACGTCATACATTCGAATATTCCCGATCACAAATACATGTACACGGAATGGAATTTGATTTAGTGAGGCGGTAGAAGCAGCGCCCCAAGCGGCTGACACACGAAACTCTTTGGTACTTGCATAGCCTCATTTATGCCTGCTTTGGTTTTGACGTGTTTACAAGTAATATTGGCATCTTTATAATAATTAACGAGGAGACATATGTCATCAGTAAAATGGGACACAATATGACTCACACGGATACTATGTGTTTCGCAAATTAAACTGTGCATTTTTATGAATGAAGAACAAATAGTAATATCCTTTGTGAACCTTCAACACTTGTTGATGGAGGACCACCTCCTCAGCGCCTGTGGGAATCCTCCTGAATGATGACCGTGTCTTATTATTTATATTATTTAGAAGAGGCGCATCGATATTATCATAATAATATTGTGATGGTGTTGTGTTCTATTTTAGTGTTTTGATTGGTTCCACCCGTGATTGATTGAAAAGGCTCATCTTCATCGTGATTGATACCTGCGAGCTGACTGCACCCGCAGGGGTGACCGCGACTAATTATTTATGTATGCACGTCCGTACAAATATGAATATTATTAATTAAATGTCTAAAGGACGATCTCCAAAGTTTGACCAAGAAAATGTATACATTATGCAATGAATAAAATATTACCTCTTGACTACGCCACTGGATTATTATGTCAAATGTCGTAATTATAATAATAATAAGCCGGCATTAAACGTACAAAAAACATTATCACCTCTTTTATTCTCCTTTTTATAGGCTACAACGACTTTAAAACGAATTTGCGCACCTGGGTGAACTCTTTTCCATCAATTCTGCCACATACAGGACTTGTATAGTACAATATTAATGATTTCTTTCTTTTCTTTACAGCGTCAACTTGAATTAACTGAGAATATTTTAGGGTGTGGTAGGGTATCAATTAAAAATATTACGTATTTAACAGTCACAATACACATGCGACAGTCACTACTGAGTACTTCACAGAAACAGTCGATTCCAAGATGGTGGTCCAAAAAGCACAACCAATATTTTTAATCTATAATAATAGTTTTTGTCTTGTGTTTAAAAAAACGCTCTTATGACGCGTTTATATGCAAATAAATATAATTACCGCATATTGAAAATGTAATATTTCGTCAATATCATCATTAATAAATTACTGTTTAAATGAACATGCGTAGGACCGATCTAAAATCCCACAAATCGCTGGGATTGGTTGTGTCATAATGCTAATAAAATTTATAGTCGGATTATTCTTAAATCCAAGTTGTTAGGTAAAAATATCCCCGGGATTTATATCCAACTGAAGATCGTCACTGCGACTTGGGATCCCTCGTAATGCTCTAGTGGTACTATAATATATGTGTTTATAAATAAATAATGAGTTCGTAGTTGTCAAGGTGATCGCTCGCCCTCACTCCTTGTATTGAATAATTGTAAAAAAAATAAATAAAAAATGCTATGGTAGATTATGTCAACTCATCAAACCTACCCCCTCCACTATATAATTTGTGCGCGCGCCCATGATGACGTCATTCACTAAGCTACTACAAATTGCCAAGCACGGAAAACTCGGCCCCAATAGACGATTTGTATAAAAGGCAGTGTAACGAGTGTGCGGCTACACAAGATATGATATAGCATGCATACATATCTGTTTATAGTTTATGGTAATATAGTAGTGGTGGTCCATTTATAAGGGGCTTCAACTCGACGGGGTGTCTCTAATTGGCCGCAGCCTCGTGTGAACCAACCATGAACAAGAGATCACCGACACCGTAACACTGCTTGCTCGCTATAAATAATACGTGTATTTATATTACATGCACGCCACTGTCACTATACTCGCCATAGACAAGTATGGCTATAGCGCCAACAGAGAGCTGAGCTGAAATATTTCATGAGTGTATGTGGAAACGCATCATCTTTAAAAGACCGTAGTTAAGTCTCCAGGAAACCGTACATTTTAAATAATTTAACCGTATTTAGAGTTCTGATTAATGGCCAATGACACGTGAATCCATTGTAAAGGATCACCCATTCAATATTAGCCGAGCGTGACGTGTTTTAACCACAAAATAAGACACTTTGAATTATTATTATTGTACATCAGCATTCATTTAACCGCTGGCAATTTTTTTTTAAATCTACGATTTCTAAACAAAAAAAGTAATGAAGAGCGTTATTTTGTCTCACTCAGACTTGGTCCGCCATCTTGATATTTATACATTCAGTTCAGTCTAGCCTGCCCATATATCAATGGCATCGATTTATTAAAAAATAATCTGCATAAGCTGTAATACATTTATGAAACTTAACTATGGTTAATTCATCTGATTGTGATTGGTAAAAATCAATAACTGACTAATGATTAAGAAGACGAATATTTTTAATTTTAGGAGTGAAAATATTCTAAAATAGCGCAAATCAATGTGATTCAGTGGTTTCGCCGATGAAAACTCGGTTCTTATCATAATTTTGACACTTATTTTACAAATTATGTTATATAATTATGAAAATATAATATACCAGCTCAGCTCAAGACGCGTGGCTACAAATACTGTGGTCATGGGTTCAAATCCCACTCGATTTGATCGATTATAACGACTGGGAGATCGGGAATAATATTAATAAAATCCCAATATAACGTCTTGATCCAAGTTTACTCTGATTTCCTGTATTGTAAGGTAAATACTGAGTATTAAGTCCTGTGTAACTAGTAATAGTTAAGATCACCGACAGACAATTAATTAACACATGTATAAAAAAACCTATCAAAAAGACCTAAACATAAGATATTGCATGAGTGGCTAAATGCGTGTTTAGTTCAAGTGGATCAAGTGGCCAAAAACATGAGTTACCTGGCAAACATTATACTGTAAACATGTCTCTTCATATCTTCAGTTATATTTCACAGTAAAATGGGTAAATGCATTGTTACTACATGTCATATGGACTCAAACATACACTCAAATACATCTAGCCTCACTTTTTACCAAACACTACTTCTTTAACATAGTATTGTCACAACCACTATCAGTGGTCACTAGAAATGTGTTGAGTGAGGGAGACACACTTATGCCTTTATCGAGTAGGAGAGAAGAGTGCTACAATATACGGGATCTTTTGAAACTAGGAGAAAGTGTCCCTTAGTAAGTTTTACAATTGAATCAAATGAATCAAAAGGTTGAAACACTTAATCCAATAAATGTAGTAGTTATAGTATTGGCCTACTGTAAAGTGACGCTAATATACAAGAATATAACACGCAAGATATCACGCAGAGTTACACCGCTGTTACTGCATCAGTCATCGTGCCACCATTAAATATATCTTCAAATATTAACAAATAATACACCAGCTTTCCCACGCACTCCATCTTCAGGTATTCACTTCGTAAAGAAACAATAAAATGTCCCCCGAGAGGCGAACGTGTCACTAATATGATTTTAAAAATAACCGAACTCTCATTGTTGTACGGGGGGCTGCAAACTAAACGGCGACGATGGGGGTGGAAGTGAGGGGGTGGAAAATAAATAGAAAACGGGAGACCAGACATAACCACCCACCGGGGGACGACGACTTATAACCACAAAACCCCCACAACAAGCTGATATTATATTATTTTTATAATAAAAAAAATACCAGAAATATGTGTTATAGGGAAAGCTAAAAAAAAGTTTAAGTTAAAAATTGTGAGGTCAGGATCCGGATATTGCTGTTTACATTTCGGCGGGTCATGGCTCCAAAGCAATCATTAGGAAATGAACCCCAAAAACAAGAAATGATATTTTTTTAAATATTCTTCTGATCGACTAAAAATATTTTAGGGAATGCTAACCATAAGTTCAACGATGGCCTGAATCTACAAGTTTAAGTTAAAAATCGTGAGGTCAGGATCCAGATATTGCTGTATATATTTCGGCGGGTCATGGCTCTAAAGCACTCATTAGGAAATGAACCCCAAAAACAAGAAATTATGTTTTTAAAAAATATTCTTCTGATCGACTAAAAATATTTTAGGGAATGCTAACCATAAGTTCAACGACGGCCGGAATCTACAAGTTTAAGTTAAAAATCGTGAGGTCAGGATCCAGATATTGCTGTATATATTTCGGTGGGTCATGGCTCTAAAGCAATCATTAGGAAATGAACCCCAAAAACAAGAAATGATATTAAAAATATATATATTCTTCTGATGAACAATATTTTAGGGAATGCTAAAGAAAAGTTCATCGATGGTGTAAACCTGTACGGATTCGTCTATTGATGTAAACATTTCGGCGGTACATGGCTCCAAAGCAATCATTGGAAAATGAACCCTAAAAGATTATTTGGGGTTTATTACGATATTTTAGGGAATGCTAACGAAAAGTTCAACGATGGTTTAAATTAGCTAGTTTGATTTAAAAACAAAATGATAATCTCATGTTTTCTCTATTGTGTCTTGAAGTCCGGATTCATCTATTGCTGTATACATTTCGGTGGGTCGTGGCTCTAAAGCAATCATTAGGAAATGAACCCCAAAAACAAGATTTTTTAATATAAAAAAAATATTCTTCTAATGCACCCAAAATATTTAAGGGAATGCTAAAGAAAAAAGTTCAACGATAGTTTGAATCTGTCTTGATTCATCTATTGCTGTAAACATTTCGACGGTTCATGGCTCCAAAGCAATTATTTCAGAGCTGAGCCTTTTTGTAACATTTTTAAAACAATATATAATTGTATTATTCTACTAAACTAACTAAATATTACAAATTACATATATATAATTGTCTAAGGTGTGTGTATGTTATATGTACAGTTTCCACAACCATCAGTGTTACCAGATGGAATTATTTTACTGCAATTAATACATATCTAAATTATCAAAAAACGGTATTTATCGGGAAAGTCGTGTATTGTTACGAGTGTTGTCATGTATTAAATTATTTTATTTATAATTTTACTTTGAAAAATTCAAACATGTTCTGAATAAAAGAATTTAACCATTTGTTAATAAACCAAGCAGAACATCAAAAAACATTATTAAATTGAATCCATCCTGTTATATAACAATGGGCCGAATATTTTCATTTTTCAGCATGTTGTCACGTGTTTTTATATGAAAAGAGGCACATTTTTTGAAAAAAAAAAATATATGTAAAAATAGCAGGTTTGATATGAACCGCCCCCAGTGTATTGAAAGGGGCTGGCATGGGGGTGGGGTACAGTAGTGCCCCCCTAAAGCCTCCAGGGCGCCCCACGGTAATGGGATTTCTACAAAACGACCAGTATCCTTCCTCCTTCCTTCCTTGGCTTCCTTCTTATACACACTTATAATATACATTATTATTTGTTATTTGCCAAATATTCAATTATAAAAAGTGTTGCGCGAAGAAAAACTTTATGGCGATAATTATAATACATTATTAATTCACAATTGACCACTTACTTGACGATATATGCATGCATTACGACCGCAATTTTTTAACCCTGCATTAAGTATAAAATAAGCCAGGGATTGTCAACTAAAACTAGTCTTATTCAAATCAAACAAACAATATTAACATTCAAAAATTTCATATTTAAATATGTCAAATTTAAGACACACGTTTATAGTTTATAAACGGTTCTGATTAGCTTAACATTTACTCTACAAATATTATTAGTGTTAAATCGACACAACTGATATAAAAAAAAAAACATACAACTGGATGATAAATATCAAGATGGCGGACAAAGCAGATGAGTTTGACCTATTGTCTCGCTCAGACTCATCTGTTTGGTACTCCATCTTGATACATACAGTTTTCTGGCATACTTATCAGCGGTATTTAGCAAGAGTTGAGATTATTGGAGGGAAAATATATTTAATAGATATTAAAAGAGAAGTGGATTTATACATATCATGATGGCGGACAATCTACAATATTCGTTTGACTTTGGTACATCACTGGTATGTTTATATTTTATTCGGCTTCAATATATATTTTAATGCGGTATAAAAACCCAAAAGGTGGGAAAGACACAATTTCAAAAAAATAGTAATGAAGAGCGTTCATAAACGCGCATAAACAGTTAATGTTGTCTCACTCAGACTCGTCTACTTGGCCCGCCATCTTGATATATATATGTATCGCGTTCTGTTTTATTAATAACACGGATGCAATTCTGAAACAAAAAACGACTCGTATTTGTCTCAAGATGTCTCAACTCTCGCCGACTATCGCCGATGTATCAAGATGGCGTACCAAGCAGACGAATCTGAGCGAGACAATTGGTGAAAACTCATCTGCTTAGTCCGCCATATTGATTTTTTAATATCGCTTGTGTCGATTTAACTGTAATTTTTTAACGTAAATTGTAAGCTTAATAATAATATTTGTAGAGTAAATGTTAGGATTTAAGCATGTCAAGCACCAATCAGAACCGTTCGCGGCGAGTTTTATAAACTCTAAAGGTGTGTATTAAATTTGACATATTTCAATATGAAATTGCGCATTTTTTTAAACATTAATCGCACAATTTGATTGATTGGTTGAAAATATATTGTTAGAGTCCTTGTTTACGTATTATGTAATTCTAAAAACCGATTGATTGATGTCTTAAATATGATTTTCAAAGCCCTGTAATGTATGCAAAGTGTCCTTAAGGGTAATTGATATTTAAGCAGGTTTCACACCACTCCGTTGCTTTTTTATATCCTTTTTATTTTTTTCATACAACCATTCTTCACCGTCCACTTTGCGGTCGCCACAGCAATGTGATGTCGTAAAAAAATTAATATAAATAAAATAAAATCATTTGAAAAGTGTCATACGACCCCCCACCCCTTGTTTATATGTATATATAAATACATAGAGGGGTGAAGGGGGGTTGGTTTATATGTATATTATAAAAGTATATAGAGACGGTCCTGTTCCTGAAATGAGTTTCTATCGTCCCGTTCTCCATTGCACGGATATTCGTCAGGGATGTTCAAGTTGAAACACACACAAATTACCCAACAATAACGTTGACTTCTTGTCTCATTTTTTTTATACGAAGAATAAATTTAATTGAGTGCCGCAACGCACCGGGCCAACCTTAAAAATATACAATTGTGTTGTGCAGTTTGTTTCTTGAGCTTGTGGAGCAAATGTCTTGGAAACTTTACCCCTTACCGCATGAGATTACTTCAAATATAATGACGATAAATAGATAAAAATTAACAAAAAATAACAACAAATTGTGTTCTAATTATAATCAGTTTTAATATTCTTTTAATAGTTTTGTTGTAAATCTAATGATTTTGGAGAAAAGAGCGCTTCGAAAATAGGCAAATTTCTATAACCTCGCCCGTTATACTTTGACCGACTCGAATTAAGCATAGATTTATTTTTGCATTTTTATAAGTACATCATTAGAAAGCCACTTAAATTTGCAATACGATACAATTTTCAGTTTATAAAAAAGTATACTTTAAATGTATTTTAGATTGCATTAATTTTTTTTGGCCAAATTTGACCCTCGTAAGGTTAATGTTAACACGTCGTTAATGCAGTTAGTAAGTAATTTTGTCTCTTAACATGTCCAATGTTTGACATTTGCTCTACAAGCATAACAATCAAATAACGTATATAAGAATTTAAGTATATTTTTATACAATTTGATTTATTTAAACAAATAATGCAATTAACTATTTAAAAAAAACACTATTATTTATTTCCATTTGTCAATTTAATAAATCAAAAAAATATTTTAATGCATTTCTTATTAATATTATTTCATGAAAAAAAACAATATATCTGTAAAGAGCAAAAAATGATTATAACGAGAAAACTATATAAAAAAAAATCAATCTTTATTATTTTATGTTTAATCTTTACCGCCGAAAAGAATGCCAGAAAACAGAATGCTTAAATATCAAGATGGCGGACCAAGCAGATGAGTCTGAGTGAGTTGTCTCGTCTGCTTGGTCCGCCATCTTGATATTTATCATCCATTGTCCGGTATTTTATTATCGGTGGTGGTGATTTATAATGTCGATGATTTTAAATAATTAATTAATTTAAAGAATGCCAGACAACAGGATGTATAAATATGAAGATGGCGGACCAAGCAGATGAGACTGAGTGAGTTGTCTCGTCTGCTTGTTCCGCCATATTGATATTTATCATCCACTTCTAATATCAGTGGTGCGATTTATAATGTCGATGATTTTAAAGATTAAAAAAATTAATTAATAAATTTAAAGAATGCCAGACAACGGGATGTTTAAATATCAAGATGGCGGACCAAGCAGATGATTCTGAGTGAGTTGGTGATTTATAATGTCGATGATAAAATAAAATAAATTAAAATGTTGTATTCAGTTGACAATCCCTGATCCAGGGGCGCCGAAAGGCAATGCAAATATTTATTTTAATTACCCTCAAAGGACGAGCGTTGGTTTCAGCATTTTTAATGTATTTTTATATGGAAAATGAGTCATTTGGGAGTTATTTGAAAAACAATGGCGGTCAGAAAATCAAAATAGTGAGTGACCAATGAGGCGAGACTCGCTTTATGGGTTTTTAAATTGTGACCAATCAGGTGCGCGTGTGGAAATTATTAATTATTACAAACACGTCCCATTAGCCAAGTTAACAATGGTAGAAAATCACAACGGTTGTTTTGCAAAACTCGTTATAAGTCAAACACAATACAAATACACAACTGTTAAATTTAACGACAACTTGAAGACAGTTTAAACCCCTAAAGACATGTTTATTTATATATTTTTTAAATAAAAAAAAATATTAACTTACTCATTATTTTATTATTAATATAATCATACCATGTCTATGTGAGTGCATGAAACGTTTATTCAGTATTAGAGCACTGCACGAGTTACATTTACTATATAGAGTACTATTTTTAAAGAGAATTATCAAATTACATAAAATTTCCACTTTGTCAAAATAATGTATGTACCACGTGATATTTTGTCTAATCGACACACATACCCGTGCAGTGCTCCAATACTAAAAAAACAATATTCAGACATGGATTTACATCTTAATAAATATAATATGCAAAATCAATCCGGATGATTCAGGTTTTATTTAAAATTTATTAGTTACTATGTAAGTTATTGAGGGGAACTTAATTACCGCAAACGGCTGTGATTGGTAATTAAAAAATATACATATTTGTGGTGTGATTGATCATGATTAATAAGGCTTTTGAGCATGTCTATAGTTTGATATTTTTTGTAGAATTGTAAGAAATATAGATAAATTAAAAATAATTAATTACACACAATTCACACGCAAAATTCACTACTGAGTACTTCATAGAAACAGCTGATTCTGATATAAGAGCTGATGAAATTTTTATTAAAAAATAAAATATTGAATATATTTTTTTCGCTTATATTTCCGATACTATCTAAAATATTCTCTGTTATTTCAAGTCCACCCTGTATATATATATATATATATATATATATATATATATATATATATATATATATATATATATATATATAAATATAATGTATATTTATATATATATATATATATATATATATATATATATATATATATATATATATATATATGGTCTAAGGTGTGTTTATGTTATATGTACGGATCATTAAACCAATTTGGGCAGGTAGTGTAGAAAAATTGTTCTTAATGTATTAAGGATTTTATTGAAATGAGGCACATATATTATTTAAAACTCTCGATTTATATATTTAAACCTAACAAGCATGGTTTAAATTTTTAAAAATATAATAATATAATAAAAATATGCCAATTTGTCGTTAAGATCCGTTTGCAAGTAACACGATAAGGTAGGAATATAAAATTTAGTGTAACCGGAGTTCAGACCATTGTTCTGGCCTACCGGGTGTTTAAAGTGAATATATACATATATATGTATATATTTTATGAGCACCGTGTCGAGTAACACGGGTGGTTGTCTTGAAAAGTAGCTAAGATCTGTCTAATGTTATTTCAGCCCAACACCTGGCCGATAATGTTTATACTATAAATATGGGGCGGCGTTTTTATAACAGGGGTTGTTTTCACACTTTCATCCCTTTGTCATATAACGCGCCACTTATGTACTTCAAAACAGATTAAATGTAAAAGTCATCAACTACAATTATTTTAAAAGTCTGACGAAAATCGCATTAGAAACGAGTTTGTCTTCGATGAATTAAGAAATAACTGCACACGTACAAACAAATCAATTAATTTATATAAATGCTTATAATTTCAACAAAATTAAAGGAGTGTTAAAATTTCATCACAGCTCTTTCAAATGGATGCGCATTTGGAGCACTGCGCCGTTCAAATAAAAAAAAATACTACGACTGGGAGATTGGGAATAATATTAATAAAATCCCGATTGATCGTCTTGATCCTGGTTTATTCTGATCTCCTGTATTGTAAGGTAAATACTGATTATTAAGTCGGTGACCTGTGTAACTAGTAATAATCTGTTATTTAGTTTTAAGCATAATACTTTGTAATTGTCTATTCTTGTTATTGTTTAATAATCTTCATATCTGTAAATGGTTTTTTTTCCGCCATACTTTTTATTATTTAATATAAATGTTATTCTCATGTTAATTAAAAAGATTTATATATTCTGTACACCTAAGTCTAAAATTATAAAATGTTTTGTAGTGTATGAACAAACTAAAATTTAATAAAAAAATTGTAATATACATATAACTAGTAAAAAAAGCTCCTCTGGGCAGAAATAAATAAATTACTAGTTAACAATAGCCTCAGTGTTTACTTTACAATCCAGAAAATCAGAGTAAAACTGGATCAAGACGATTGATATGGATTTTATTAATATTATTCCCGATCTCCTAGTCGAGATAAATGTTGTAAACTTAATTCTATTAGTTTGAATAAAATATTGTTTTGGTTATTACATTTGATGTACTCACGATGGATGGGAGGCGCCTTTCCTTCAAGGAAGTCCTTCTTGCATATAAACTTGTTATCGGCCAAGACATAGAGCTCCTCTCCAGTGCTCAATTGTTTCCTACACACCAGACAGGTGAAACAGTTCAGGTGGAACACTATCTCACGAGCCTTCCTCACCAGCTCCGACGGAGATATCCCATCGCCACAACCACCACACTTAGTCCCGTAGCGCCTGCGAGGACAAAACATAGTCAGATAGGGACTAGATAGTTAGGATTGGGTCTTGCGATGGCTTACCTGAAGAAATCGTTCCTGCAGAAGAGCTTGGCGTCCCTGGAGAAGCACTTGTCGGTGAGTGGTTCCCGGCAGTCAGAGCACCTGACACATGCGGCATGCCAGGCTCTCTCCAGGACCTTCAGGAGGAACTTGTCCAGGATTGGCTTGTCACAACCAGCGCAAGACATTACTGTGCCCCCCGCCACAGCCTCTCCACGACCTGGGGATTAATATTAATTCATTAAAATTATTAGTCAAAATTAGCACAACTAGAGATTCAACTTGTTAGAATAAATCTTGGAATGTGTAGAGTTAACGTTTCGGATTGGTCGATAATGTCTTTGCGTGCATAAAAAATCACAGTTTCTATTCACACTTGGTAATTAATCATTCTGTAGATTTGTTCCATGACTATAAATTTTCACAACGCTGGTTGGATACCCACAAACATTTCCGATTGGTAGAAATACATTATGTCACCAGGCTACATAACAAAGATTGTGCATTTTTAATAGTAGTGAATTTCTAAAGGGACCCACACACGTTCATGTACAACTGACAGTTAAACTGAACGTGTGTGGGTCCCTTTAGAGATTGTTCACCGTAAGAATGACCATAAATAAATAAATAAAAAAGGCACACTCTTTTTTATGTAGCCTGGTGACATAACCAATCGGAAACATTTGCGGGTTTCAAACCCGTGTTGTGAAAATTTATAATTAAGGAACAAATCTACAGAATGATTATTTATCAAGTCTAAAATGCAATTGTCATTTTTTTACACACGCAAAGACGAACTAAGTCAATATCATATTGTGTTACAAATCACAGACGTTTGTGACATATTATTTACCCTTTTAAGAGTCGCTGTTGTACAAAAAATGAATCTACATATTTAACAGTGTCTTTTAACATGTTTAATTGTGAATTTTGCTTTACAGACAAATAAAATTTAAACGATTTAATTGACAAAGTATGTGTTGTTCTGAATGCATCAAAATACCAAATCGCATATTTTTTTTAAAAAATCTCCGGTATTTCTATAAAATAAATACAAGTTATCTTTGAGGTGACCGGGGCTACAAATATAATATTATTAACATGAGAATGTGTGGTCTATTTATTTGGAATTAACATGGGAATTGGTGTTATAACATATTTTAGGTTGTTTAACGATGTTTGACGACAGTTATATAAGACTTTTGATGTTCACAAAAACCCCCATTAAATATTTTATTAGCTCGATAAATTATAAAAAGCCGACACACCTGAATTATAATACCATACGAAATTATTTGAATTTTGCTTTATTTATTCATTAAAAAATATGTATGGTGTAAACGTGTCTTAATGTTTAAAAATAATACTACTTAGATTAAATTTAATGACAATATACGATAGCAATTATTCAATATTAGTTTGTTTATAATGAGCAAATTCTTTATTCTAAAAAATATTGTTTATTAATTAATTTATACGAATAGTTACTTTTACATAAATTAAGAGGATTATTGCATTATTTCATTAAACTTTTATAAACAAAAAATAACCAAAAAAATATTTTTACACCTAATCAATCATTTTATATAAAAATAATGAATTTTCAATTATTATTTTGGATTTGACCAATTTTAAAACTAAGATTAAATTGCACAAGTATTAAAAATATCATTGATTGAACTAAATTAATTGTTAAAAAAAGTTAGTTATTTTTAGACAGATAAAGAATATTTTTTTAAATATTACGGAAAATGTGCCCTTCGGGAATAATTTAAATTTACTCAAAAAAATCATATGCAATTATTGCAATTAAATAATAATTTTAAAATCAATCATACTTTGAAGGATTTCGATTAAAAACATTACCTCGACTTTTGAAATTGATTTGAAATTGTACAAAATTAAAATGTTTGAAATAATTATATTTTTACATTTATTTAGTGCTTATTTTTATTATAATATTAATATTAAAGTGAGTAGTATAAAAATCAATCCAAATATATTTTATTAATCTAGACTCTTGATTTATATACAAATTTTATTAAAATAAACTACAAAAATTTATTGATTTCAAATGCATTGAATTTTAATTTGTCATCAATGTTTGTTTTTTTAAAGTAAAAGCATCAGTAATAAATTGTGATTTTATATTTTATAAAAACAACCCCAAACGAGACATTGCAATTGAAAATAAAAAATACCATATATAGTTATAACAGTATTTAAAACAGCCATAAGAGGTTCAATTGAGAATTCATAGTATTATTATAAAAAAATCGACCATTTCTCATAAATATTATATTGTGAATGAAAAAACCGAAATGATTTCATGAATAATGTATGAGGTTGTTCGGTGTTTTTGAACAAATTCTGATTTAAAATTGCACCCCCGATTGAAATTTCAGTGTGAATTATTCATAAAGCTAACGGATCTTTGTTATATTTAGTACATTTAGTTATAATAACTAATAATATGAAGTGTTAAGTTAAGTAAAGTAAAGTTAAGGGCTTTGGTCGGTCAAGTGTATGAATTATTCAGAAGGACTTCACTTGACCCACTCAATAAATAACATTACTATTTGCAAAACTAACTTTCTCAGAAATACCATTATTTTGTTATCTGTCCTTCTTGGTAAACCCTTAACAATGCACTTATATTATAAACATTCTTACCCTCTTCAACAATTATTCAATTGAACCAATTATGCAATTTGTATATTTCAAATAAACGCGTGTGTTTGTATTAAAAATATCATCAAAATCTAACATTGATTAAACTAAATTAATTGTTGAAAAAAGGAGTTTGAAACTACATATATTTTAAACGTGTCTTTTGCGATTATTTTATATAAAATATATCATTTTTATATCGGTGAATTTACATAAAAAAAATCGTATTACAATATTGTAATTAAAGTGTTTTCATAAAAAGAAGCTTATTTGTTTAATTCAATTATAAAAAAATCAACACACATAAATTTAGATTTGAAATTGCACAAAATAAAAAATATTATTATTATAACTCTTTAGCTTTTTTAATAAGAAATTTATACATTTCATTTTCTTGACATCGATTATTTGAAATTGCACAAAATGTAAATGTTTCGCATTTATTAGATATATTTTTATAGTAATTGTTTAGCTTATTTAATAAAAAATTTATACATTTGGATTTATTGAAATCAATTATTTGAAATTGCACAAAATGTAAATGTTTCGCATTTATTAGATATATATTTTTATTTGTAATTGTTTACCTTTTTTAATTATAAATTTATACACTCGGATTTATTGAAATCCTATATTTGAAATTACACAAAATAAAAATGTTTCGCATTTATTAGATATATATTTTTATTTGTAATTTTTTAGCTTTTTTAATTAGAAATTTATACATTTGGAGTTATTGAAATCAATTATTTGAAATTACACAAAATAAAAATGTTTCGCATTTATTAGATATATATTTTTATTTGTAATTTTTAGGTTATTTAATAAGAAATGCATTATTTTAGATTATATTAATATTATTGATAAGGTGTTTTTAAATCTTATTTTAAATTTACCTATAAAGTAAAGAAGATGAACATTGCGCGTTTTTTTAATACGAAATTGTATATTTTTAAAATAAAATTTAATAAAAAATGTGACGTTTTTAATTCGTGTTATTTTATAAATGTAAATAAAGTGGGTATTGGGCAGATTTAAAATAACAAGCTTATCTGACAAATGAGTGTGTTTAGTGCCTGAATCAGTGCAGTGTGATAAGAATAAGGCAGTTAGTCTGTATGGTAAGGGGTTTAGTATAGAGTTGTAGTTGTAGTGTTTGTTTGTGATGGTTGTAGAGTGACATTTGGTGTACATAGATATGAAATACAGACCGATATGGTAGGGATGGAAGGGCGCGTGGGCCCCTAAAGCCAGGAAGCCCGCCACGGCTGATAGTTGTAGTGTCCTCGTAGTAACAAGCTTCAAGCCACTGATTATCACTGCAAGTCACTCGACTACACCTGCTTCTTGTCCATCTTCAACTATCACAATTACTGACTACAGGACTACAACAGACACACACGACCTCACGCCGCTCGACCGCGATACACACTGAACTTATACGACTACAACACCACACAGCGCTACACCGGCGGGGGGCGTGGCCTGCTCTCATTGGACGGACGGGGGAGGCTTGCTTAACAGGCGGCGGGCGCGGCTCGCGAGCGGACGGGCCACACGCATGCGCACAGGTCACGTGGTGGCCGCCATGCACCAATGGCGGGGGGACAGTGGGCGTGGCCTGCACACACTCCTATATACTGCATTTATTTTTTAATTATAATTATAAAATAAAAATAAACTAACATCTAAATTGTTAATATAATAGTCTTGCGATCATCCTAATACGCGGCACAGACATAAATGTTCTTTCATGTATCTAATATAATGAAAGAAGAAGCTTGCTACTTATGTGTGTGCCGCGCCTAAGGTTCACCACAAACACACAAAAAATAATGTGTATCTATGATCCTAATGCAATGCTTTCATCACTCTTGTGTTTATTTACACGCACTTCTCTCGATAATGCGACACATTTGGGATATTATCTACAAACGGCTGTGATTGGTCACACCACAATATTATCGTATTACAATATCATCAATCACAGTCGTTTGCAATAAGTTATTTAGTAAAAAAAGATACACATTTTTTTTAAATAAATATAAATATCCGGATTATCGAATTTATCGCATTGTTAGAGTGTGTTTAGTGAGTCGTGTGTGTATGAATAGACAAACATACGCACCGCACGCACACACTTTCATATTTATTTTTCTAGAGAAATTTCTCATAATAAAGGCTATATATAACCTTTTTCATTCTTTAGTCTTAATATAATATAAGGTAACCAGTGCAGTGTTCCAATATTAAAAAAAAAACATGATTGCGATTGTGACACGAAAATATTTATTTAATTTTTACCCTTAATTAATGAATGTAGTCTTTATAATCCGACAAGATTATCAAATTTCTAAGTATTAAAAGGAAAAAATACTACAAAAGGAAGGAAAAATATAAGGTAATTGTGATCTGCTTTTTACATATTATTTTTCCACTATTATCGATGGTGTGGGAGGGGGTTTATGCAGTGCCAGGCGCCTCTGATATCAAGATTTATTGTTGGTTATTATTATTAGGTGTCGGATTATCGAAACTGTAGTATTATTAGGAGAATCCTATAAATATCAAGATGTCTGATTGAGATGATTATTGTTGCCGTTGTCAGACTCGTCTGCTTGGTCCGCCATCTTAATATTGTACGGCCTTCTAATATCGGTGGTTCTGGATGGACTTTCTTCCAGCAAACCGCATATAAATGCAACAATAAAAGTTAATCAGTGGCGAGTGATATGCATTTTTTATAACAAAGACCGCTTTTTATAGCAACAACGCAACCTCTCGACTACTATTTAAATATATCTAATTTTTTTTATTTATATTTTTCCTCGTCGTGTAAGCACCCTCAGTCTAATAATGACTTGCGTCTCTCCTTCTCTATACAATATTCGATCGGAGAACGACCAATTCCATAGATATAAACATAAGATAACGCATGAGTGGTTAAATGCGTGTTTAGTTCAAGTGGATCAAGTGGCCAAAAACATGAGTTACCTGGCAAACATTATACTGTAAACATGTCTCTTCATATCTTCAGTTATATTTCACAGTAAAATGGGTAAATGCATTGTTACTACATGTCATATGGACTCAAACATACACTCAAATACATCTAGCCTCACTTTTTACCAAACACTACTTCTTTAACATAGTATTGTCACAACCACTCTCAGTGGTCACTAGAAATGTGTTGAGTGAGGGAGACACACTTATGCCTTTATCGAATAGTGCAACAATACACGGGTTTACACGAATTATTTATATCTATGACAGCAGCATGAAAGCAGTACGATTTTCAATATAATGAGAGTGTGTTGGTGAGTCGTGCTAGAGCTGATAGTATTGGTACGTATATGAATAGAGCCTAAAATATTGCTGAACACACAGACGCACCGCACGTAGACACTCTCATTAAACTATTATATTTAATTCCAATTTAAAAAAAATCTTATAGCAAAAAATTCGTGGCTACCATTTTGATTACATGCCATCTTGGTTATGTGACGTTTAGATTAGTTTCGCTTCAAGCATTGTGTTGTGTAGACGCCTCAATTTTATTTTCAATAAGTATTGTCACTATTTCTGCTTGTTATGGTGGCGTCTAAACAACACAATGCTAAAAACGAAACTTATCTAAACGTCACATAGCCAAAATGAGGCTCAATCAAATTGGTAGTGGGACTTTTGCCCCATATGTTAATTGATATATTTTTTAATATTGGATATTTCCCATAGGCTTTATGTTAATACAGAAATTAGTAGATATTGTAATTATTAATGGTCTTTTAAAAAAATACATTTAGTGAATATTTACTAGGCATAGAAAAAAATATTCAGAATCTGGATTTTGTGTGTCTATTGTATATGGTTTTCAGACCTTAAGTATTAGTACCTTAAGTTAAATATTCAATATAATAGTGTAATGAGAAAGCTCTATTCGTATACGCGCCAATACTAACACGAAGTTTCTAAAAAAATATATTTTAAGCTGTGTCATTATTTTAATAAATAATTTAAAAGTGCAATTAGTTGTGAAACACCGTGTTGTTGTGTGTGAACATCCCTCAGGTTCAACAGGTAGCTCAAAGATTAATGACGCCTCGTGACGCCCCCAACATTTCATTTATTTTTTACAACCACTATGTATTATCATATTAATTATTATTTAATTTATACAAGGTGTCTTCTTATAAAACATTATTTCGGCGGGCCGTGGCTCTCGTAGGCTTTATTATTATTTTAGTAAAAATACAAGTTGTGCAATAAATCAGGGGTTTGCAATTGGACACGCGACATCGCTTAATGTGATTGTGTTGCCCCCGGGCATGCATACATACATGGCGGTCTTGGTCATGTATGTATGCATGCCTGATTGACCACCCCTGGCGTGAAACACTGCGAAATTAAAACCACTTCATCATCGAATACCAGCAAATCACACGTGCGTTCTAATATGTATAATCACTGCACTGCACTGGACTAATTTATTTTATTTATTTATACATTTTATTATTGTGTCATGCTGCAGTACCACTAGAGCATTACGGGGGATCCCAAGTCGCAGTGATGATAATGCAGCACTCGTCAGTTGGAACAGAAATATATATTACTAATAATAAGTAGCTGTCAAAAATAATAAATTTCCATGTATGATATGAGCTTCTTCATATAATTTATTTATTTCACAGTTTCGCTCACTTGTTTGGCGGAAACCGCATTTCTTACAGTTACTAATAATATGCCGCTGTCAAAAACGATACATTTTCATTCTTAATAATTAATTAATGAACAGTTTGGCTCAAATCTTTAGTGAAAACCGCATTTATTACAACTACTAATAACAAGCCGCTGTCAAAAATAACACATTTTCAAGAATGACACGAGCTTCTTCAAAAAAATATTACATAGATTGGCTTACTTGTTTAATGCCAACAAATATCCATTGCAGCTACTAATAATAAGCCGCTGTAAAAAATAATAAATTTTCAAGTATGACATGAGCTTCTTCATAAAAATATTTTTTATCACCAATTAATTTATTCATTTCACAGTTTCGCTCACTTGTTTGGTGCCAACCACATTTCTTACAGCTACTAATAATAAGCTACTGTCATAAATAATACATTTCCAAGTATGACTGGAGTTTCTTAGCTTCTTCATAAAAATATTTGATTTATACAAACAATTTGGCTCATATTATGTTTGGCGGCAACCATTTATTATAATAAAATGGATTGCCAAACAATTATTTTTATGGACTGTAATAAAAATTATTACTCTACATATTAATGAAACGGGGTACAATTAAATAAAAGTCAGTTTAGTGTCTATTTATTATATTTATTGATTTCGCTTCCAATATATAATTCATATATTTACAGGCTTACGAGTTCTAGAAATACTAGAACGAGAACTAATCCGATTGATAAATATGCGATATTAAACTAAACTATACTCAAATGTTTAACATTAAATATATTTATTATGTAAATGTATGTGTGTATGTCAATTAAAAAGAAGCGAGAGTGAAAGTATATAAGAGATCTACCACATAATATACATATAATAATTTTGGGCTTTCGATAAAATATATTTTGTAAATAACAAATCTTAAAATATCATCACAAGAATACACGAGTGCTTAATCAATGAGTGATTGTACGTATAAAAAATAAATATGAATTTTCAAATCAATTAAGTACAATTATTACACATTCATTCGGAGTCGCTAATAATTGACACGGAAACTGTTGCGGGAAAGTGAGCTTGACAAGTCCTAAACTACGAATCATAGGCGGTAACTTTAATGCGGATGCGGAGACGGAATCCACTATTTATCACAGCTAACCCATACAAAAATTATACAAAACGTTTATCAGGCACTTTGTCCGACACTTTCGTTTCGAGTCTCCGCATTCGCCGTCGACACACATTTAAAAAGCAAACTATCGTACGAAATGTAATCAAACACACACACACATACTCTTTATCACATGGAAATATCTTGCACAACAAAGAAAACACAAACACACTCACTATTATTGCAACAAAACGGTGTCCAATAAAACCATTATAAGCTATTACACTATTTATGATGAATATAATCACATTTCACTGTCTACGCGACGTCAGCTTCGTCGTCTTCGGATCATTTGGTCTTTCTGCGGTCGACCAGCTT
Source organism: Agraylea sexmaculata (assembly GCA_022606485.1). Taxonomy (NCBI): domain Eukaryota; kingdom Metazoa; phylum Arthropoda; class Insecta; order Trichoptera; family Hydroptilidae; genus Agraylea; species Agraylea sexmaculata. The sequence continues at coordinate 86,915 of JAGTTH010000730.1, forward strand.
CACGTCTTTAACGTGCAGGTTGTGCTTGGACTTGGCGGCGAACTTGATCACCGCTTGCGTCGACACTTGCGGCACGTGTCGGAGATCCAACCTGCGATTATAACATATCATTTATTAACACATTGTAATTAATTCGAGTACTGTGATGTTGAATACCTGACGAGGTTCTGGCAGGCCTCCAGGTGATCCAATGCAGTTTCAGTCAAAAGTCGACAGCCGGCGAGGCTCAGTTTCTCCAAGCATCTAGCGGAGCTCAGCTGCGCTATTCCGGCGTCTGTTATACGAGCGCAAGATGACAAGTCCAATTCCATTAAAACAGTCAATGCTTGAGTCACGTATCTGAAAATTTATTTACTAAATTAATCTGAACTATTTTAATTATTAAAAGAAAATGCTTTATGCGTAAATTTACAGCACAGCATTTTAGAGGGAATACTAATATTGATCAATTTCAAACAAGCTGCCTTAAGTAGTTTTGTTTGTCTAAATCGATCTTATAAGACCGATATATTAGCAGGCCATACAACTGTATGTATAAATAACAAGATGACGGACCAAGAAGATGAGTCTAAATGAGACAACACTAATTGTTTAAGTGCAAAAAAGTCGATAGAGGTGTACATTGCTCTTTATTACTGTTGTTTAAACACTTTTAATCACCTTGATTACAGTGTTGCCTCAGTCAAACTCGTCTGCTTGGTTCACCATCTTGAAATCAATGCGAGCGATATCGCTATAAATATTGTACTTAATCCACGGAAAATTTTCACATTTTTTAAATTTTAAAATAGTTATTAACTAACCTTAAAGAAACATCGGTAATGTCAGTACCGGTCAAGTTTAAAAACTTGAGATGGCGTAATCTGGACTTGGAGTCGGTTAGACCGGGTCTGGAGTCTTGTGGAGGAGCGAGGACGTCACGGAGACAAGCGTCGCTGAGGCCTGGCACACAAGATAGGTCGAGTGATTGCAGCTGAGGACAACAGCATGTGCGGAGAGCCAAAGCGGCACCGCCGGCACTTCCGGCCAGAGACAAAGATCGGAGAGCCGGCAGACGAGCAATCAACCTTCGAATTACATTCACAATTAGTACAATTTTAAATAAAGCAATATAATTGACATACCATGAGAGTTGTTTTCTGCCGACATTGCTCCACTCGAGGCTGAGATGTTGAGGTTGTCTTCTTGCGATGCCTGTCAAATGCGGTACCGTCAGTCGGGCCTGAACGAAAGACATGGATCGCCACAGACTCGGATGGACCTGCAATCAATTAAAATTATTCATTTATTCACATTCAGTTAAAATTAATCACTCACCGAATTTCTAGACCAGGTTTTGCAAACTAGAGCGCAAGTGGCCAATTCAGACGGTGTGAGGAATTTAAAAACTGGAAGAAGGCAGTCGCTTTCAAGGCAAAGTGGAGAACTTCCTCCACTCGTGGTGCTGCTCGGTAAACTGTTAAGAGGTGCCGGCCTGACTGGATACATTGGTTTCTTCAATACCTGAAAACGAGGAGTTGTTATTATATACGCCGTTATTGTATATTAATAATAATTTGTACCTTATTGGAATTCGAGCAAAGCTGTTGTGCTAATTGTGTCCTGAATGGTTGTTTCTTGGGAGGTTCGCCTTCACTACTGCTTCCACCAGCATCCTCTTCCCCGCTGCGTCTTCTCTTAACTTCCGTGGAATTCCCGCCGCTGCGTCTATCGGAAGGTGAAGACGGGGATCCATTTTCAGGCATTGCGTGAACTGAAGACTTATCATCGTCTTCTTGTTTGATATCTGAACGATTCTTCATAACGCTCAAATCTAATCCCAAGGAGGGCCGCTGTATGGAACTTGCATCTGAAGAGACCGACATTCGCCTGAGGTCTGACGATTTTTGCCGGGCGCGGAAATGTCGAGGCTTATAATCGTGCGACTGTCCTGAAGTGGTGCAATCGGGACATTCCCAAGAGTTTGGAAGATCTTCGTTGATGTTACCGGCTTCAGCATTAACGCAAGACGGATGAGTGATTGAATAGCACACGGCGCATTCCATTAAAGCTGAAGGACCATTACGACCTAAAATCGAATACAATTAAAACCTTATAATATCAACAGAATAAATATATACAAACCGGAATTTCCTTTAGCTTGTGGAGCTACCGGAGTCTGCATCCATCCGTCCAAATGACAAACGGCACAAGAAGCGGTCACAGGTAACATGGGCTAATAAATAAATTCATATTAGATTATATAATTATAAAATATTTGTTTGGAAAATACCTGAAGACACTGTCGCATATTGCATGTCTGTTTGGCCTTTCCTGGTCCTCCGAATTTAACCATGTCTTGGCAGAAAACACACTCGCCACAATCGGATCTTTGGCATGCCTCGCATTTCTTACAGCGTGTCCTTCTTCTTCTCGGCGGACCGGATTTGTCAGAACGTTCAGGCGGTGGATGTAACGCAGAAGAATTGTGTTTTTTGTAAGATCCTCGAGGACCTCGTGGCCCTCCTGGAGTTTTGGGTGTTTTTTTCATACGATCAGCTGCTACCTCGTCAGGATCTAAATAATAAAAACATCATTATATAAATAAATAAATCATGTATTCAATTTACTAACTTTGAAGAATGGGAAGGCCGGTGACGGCCAATTCTCTGACATCACGACGATGCCTTTCGACTAGAGTTCTCACATCACGAATAAGAGCAATCGGGTCTCCGAGCAGCTCAGGAACATTTTTACGCTGTGCGGGAAGTTGGTGAAGATACATCACGATAGCCTTAAAATAAAATCATAAATATTATCAATGAAAACTATTACAATAATTATTTTAAAATACCTTCAAGCCGTGAAGTTCTTGATAAGTTAAATGTACGTGTCCTGGCGGGAATTTCTCACCGCTGGAAAGGTCACCATTTTTCTTCACTTCGTCTTGCACATCATTTTTAGCATCACCTTTCACGTCTTTCTTATCAGAATCTCCCTTCTTTCCGTCACTCCCTATCGAGTCTGAAGACTTATCCTTCTCATTGTCTCCATTAGCGATCGGCAGCAAATGGGAACGGCCTAATAAAACGCAGACGTAGCGTTCCAAGACGTACCACAGCATTTCGGTGAAGAATGGATAGCGGAATTTTTGTGGCACCTACACACAAATTAACATTAAATAAGAGGTTTGTGTTGAATAAAAATTAAACATACTTTAGTGGCATCTTCGACTTGAGCAATCTTCAGTTGTTTTTCAATACCGAACGGGTGAAGAAAATTACCACCGAAGACAAGGGAATCGCTCGGAGTGTACACGGCATGAATCCAACCAGTCGGGATGAAGAAAGTGTTGCCAGAATGTAACTATTAAAAAATAATATAATTATTTAAAATAAAAGAGTATATTTATATTTTAATAAACTTACATGAACCCTAATACATTTCTCGACGGTGTCACCGAAGAAAACATCGGATTGTTTTCCGGACAGAACCCACTTTTCATATAGTTGAAGATTACGTTCAGTCGGTGGAATCAACCAAAATACTTTGGCTCCTGTTAATATGAAATTATTTTAATATAATTGTTACTGCGTGTCAAATGTTTTTTATTACCTTTTAAAATGTGATACCAGACGGAGGTGCCCCCAAAGTCGACGTGGAAGTCCGTATAACATCCCTTTACGGACATGAGACAATATTTTTGAACTTTGGGGTACATCATATCTTCAATGAGGTTCGTCGACTCGATCTGCTGTTCTTTGAGATGCCTCGGCCAAACTGTATCGACCCAATCGATCTGCCTTACAATATTCGGCGACTCAATGTAGTTATCGAGTCGAGTGTGTGAAAACTCCAGCGAGATGACATTCAACAGCCGTTCCTTATTGGGGTCTTCGTAATATCTCTGCCACTCCTAAACAAATCGATTAATAAATAATAATAAAAAGCGTTAATACAAATATTACCTTCATGGTCATTTCGATATTCTTTTGTGTGTTGACGTCCATGACATCGAGAAGCCTTCTCGATCCCACACACATTCTGACGTCGTTCACTGTGAAGTTCGGCGTGGGGACTCTCAACCCCAGTCCCGATTTGTCTCTAAAGACGAGTGGAGTGCTGAAACCATGTTTCTGTATGTACGCTACAGTCAGTTCCGGTCCGAGCATCTCTCGTACGGCACCAGGATGTTCAAATCTGGAGCAATCAAGCTTGTCCGCCAAAGAGAAGCCCCGTCCACCCTCGGCGGCTTCATCATCACCCAAAGCCCACTCCTCCGAATACAATTTACGCTGCTTCCTTTCTCTCTGTCAATCGGACAATAATGATATATTAATTGGATGTTTGTACACTCAATGTATATTTAATTTATTTATTCAGTAAATGGAGAACCATATTTTTGTGTTAAATATGGATAAACCACTATAAAGTGGTTAGAAAGTAGTCAAGCTGCATTAAATTATGTAATACACAAATACAAACTACTGAGATTTATAAAATAATAATGTCACATATTTTTTAATCAATATCTAAAAATTAAATCGTATAATGGTTACCCTGTTGTGTTATTTTTATAATAATAAAAAAAATATTTTCAAAAGAGCATCTATTTATTTTTTTAAATTTACGTGGTTGAGAATTCATATTGCGTAAGTCTAATTTTTCAAGGGTTTACTGATATTTTGACATGGATTCATATTCCGGCCTGTGCAATAAAATGTTTAAAAATGGTAAAAATTTAAAATTGTACAAATTTTATAACAAAGATTGCGAAAACGAACACACAATACATACAAACGATACATTTTTTAATGTAGTTTTAGAGTTGGTTTCTTAAAAACATACAATAATGAAGCTCGACTCGAGAGTTACGTAGCTCACCATTTGAAGAAATCGGAAAAAAATCAATTATCATGGTATGGGGTGAATAGGGACAAACTATGAAAATCTTCAATAGACATATACATTCTTTAATTTGTACGATTACTATTATTTGTAGAGCAAGTGTCGAACTTTGGACACGTTCAAAGGCGAGATAACTTATAAATTGGCTGTGATTTGTATCGTATTATGTTACGATATTACAAATTATTAGTTCGGCATCGCGCGTCTAAAGTTTGATGTTTATTTTACACATTTTTTTTTAATAATTGCGTAGTGCACAAGTTGCCAATAAATGCGGGTGTTGGACTTATGAAAGGCCGTGATTGTTCACACCGTTTGATATTGTTGCGCCTTTGCTATGAAATGTGTTATGAAAATCTGCCGCGTGCGATTTTCCAGTGGAGGGCGTCACGGGCACTAAGGGGCATCACAGACTAGTAGAGTGCAGTAAGGGGCGGCACAGACTTAATCTATAATAATCTGCAATAATCGATAAGTCAGGTTGTGCAGAGTTGCGCTGGCCTACGTGACAGGCTGACATGTGCGGCTCGACATAAACAAACAGCTTCCCTTTGTGGCCTCCATTACTGATTACTGTTCACTCTTCACTGATAATCCAACACTAATAATGATGCAATATCACAACACTATTAATATAATCTAACAAGAGGCGAGGTGCAAGTGGGCGTGGCTTAGTGTAGTACTAGTGTTGCTGTTGACTGTGACTAACCAGTTGTCTGCTGGCCGGTCTCCTGGCGCTGTCAGCCATGGTGTCTGTCTGCTGGTCTTCCTGCTGCTGCTGTATCCTCGTCTTCTTCCTTCCTGAACCCTCAGAGTCAGCCGCAGCCAGCACCACTACAGCCACAAGCACAACACAACTACAGCCAGTGTTGCCAGCTAACACCACCTGCATTACCACAATCACAAGCTATGCGCTGCACGCCACAAGACGCCCAATATGGACCACGAATTAAACTAAAATAAACACAATTACAAATTGATTTGTACAATATATAATTTAAATAGATTTTACAATACACATTCTATGACAAGGAATAATATTATTTTGAAATTTCCAAATCGGTAAATTTGTAAACTGGTAAAGAATATTTAAGTAAAAAGAAAAAATTCTTCTGGACAGCATTTAATTGAATCGTATATTGCAAAAACACATTAAGCGCCAAATGGAACGCCGATTTTGGGTACAAAATCAAAGGATGAAAACATATTTTTAATGCGCTGGTATTGGTTAAATTGTAAAACTTAGACTTAGGTATCATATATTCCTAGTTTTAGTATTAGTGTTTTTTTTTAAATAATAAATGCAATAACATATTGTGCGACTTTGATATATTTTTTACGTGAAACGCTTAGTTTAAAAATCGGATATTTCAGCTTTTTTTAGTTTAGTGTATTTTTGCAATAATCGATTCAATTCATGTAAATTCTGAATTTATTTGTAAATTTATTCAGCATGTCATTTGCTGACTATTTAAATTAATCTCCATTTTTTTTTGATAAAAGTAATCACAATAATGCATAATTTGTGTTTTTTTAATTGTACTTTATTATTTGTAATACCATTTTCGATAATATTCAGTGGGAAAATGTGAAGATTATTTTTCATTTAATATATCCAAGAGATGGTGTATTATTTTTAGGTGATTTATTATTTTCAACGTTCTCCAAAGGTGAGTTTTTAAATTATTTTAATCTCCAACCATTAATTAGCACGTACAACAATAATTCCAAAACAACACTTTATTCTTGTCGACGAAAATGAGAATCATAGAAAATGTCAGATGAAAAATTACCCTTTGTCAATGTGTTTTCCTCGTATAAATCACATTTTCATTAAAACTGACATTGTGTGCTTTGCATCTTTAAACAATGTATCAATTTTAAATTTTTTAATACTTCTTAAAATGTAGTTTTAAGTTCAGATCCAACGAGCATTCTCTACAATATATTTAAATATAATTTAGTTGTAATTGCATTAAATAATATAAGAATTACGGCAATACAGAACTAATCACTGTTTATTAAGTTTGTAGAGTATATTTCATACTTTAGACAAGTAATTGATCAGCCCGCAACATTAATCACAGCCGTTTGCGGTAAATTATCTCGGCTCTGCTCTTTTGTCTAAAAATTGACATTATTTGCTCTACTTTTTGTTTTTTTTTTTAAATATTTGTAGAGCAAATGTCAAAATTTAGACAAGCTCAGAGGTGGTATATGTAGCCTATGTTACGATGTTGCCAATCACAACCGTTTGCGGTATATTTTACATCGATATAATAATTAAATTATTGTTTATTAATATGACTAGAGTCTTCAACGCCGATAAAAAGTGGATGTTGATTTAAATATCAAGATGTCGGACCAAGCAGACGAGTCTGAGTGAGACAATTAGTGTCAAACTCACCTGCTTGGTCCGCCATATTGATATTTATCCGGAATTCTAATAACGGTGGTGTCGCTATAGTACAATTACGGTGACAATCTTTTTATCAATTTTTTTTAATTCAATTTTGAATTCAATTTTGAAAATGTATTTTCACAACGACTTAATTATTCTATTGTCTTATATTATGAACTTAAAAAATGTCATTGTCTCATATTTATATTTTTTTAACATTAAAAGTCGTATACTTTAGGTTCGTTAGTTCAAAAATTAAATAAAATTCCCATTTATATCTAAAAAAAATTAGGCCGATTAATAATTATGTTTTGGGGTGGGTTTGATATTTTTTTAAATAATATTATAATTGTTTTTTTTTTTCAGTATATACAAGCGTTTATATGTGAGAAAGCGTCAGTAATGTTCGGACAGTTGCCAAGTGTGGACGTGTTTCTTCAACAAAATTAAAACACTTGTGATATTTAAAAAAAGATAATAATTAAATGTGTAAAAAATACATTAATCTATATAATAAATTATGAAGCTCCCGGAGAATTCCGTAAGTAATATTTTATTTAAATCTTTTATCTTATCTAGTGTCTTTCTCAATGTGGTCCTAGAGATTATTAATAATAAATAATAAAAACATATCTCTTAACCTAAATCAATAGTGATTTGTAAATTTGATACATATTACCGTTAAAATATTTTATTATCATTATTAATTAATTCGTTTTCACTAATAAGAATAAGCTGTTATCATTTACTTCATTAACGGGGGAAGCTTACTTTGTGATTATTTAATTTTAAAATATGCTATTTTTTATATTCTCTTAAAATATAAATGCACATCTAGTGTATAAGGTTTATTATAATGAAGTTAAAATATTTTAACGGTCCAATTAACTGCGGTGTAGTCTCGATAATCCGACAGATGTGTGTAGTTAGCGAAAATGTCCGGACTAAACTATTAATAGGTAAGGTCACTAATGAATTAAAACGTTGTTGTTTCTAAAAACAAAAATTTGTAAAAAATCCTTTGAAATCAACCCGTCTTATTAAATTATAAAGTAATCATACTTTGTATTAAATAGGTACTTAAAACAAATAAATTACATAGATAATCTATCATACGAATTATGAAATGTAAAATTTGTACATGAAAATTTTACGATATACCTCAATTATTAGTGTTACTCATGTTGTTTAAATATAAAATTTACCCACTTTTTAGAGGATTATAGTAGGGCGAAATTATAGTATAAAATTTAATTTAAAACGAATAAAAATAGCGGCAGCCATAGTATAGAATGGAGAGGGTTAAGCAGACACATTTTAAGCCGAAGGGGATTTTTAGCTTTTGCCCTCACACATTTGATTGTACAATAACTGGGCTTATAAAATACATACAATAGTGTAAAATTCAAGTTGTGTTGGGGCCAAGGCGTGCTTATTTTAGTCAAAATGTGGTTTAACTTTAGCAGGTGGTGGCGTCTGCATTAGCATTCAACCATCCAGCCCCATTTCATATTAAAATACTCAACATAACATTTATTATTAACGATAAACTCCAATCAGCCAAAAGTTTAACAATAATATATATAATTGTCTAAGGTGTGTGTATGTTATATGTACAGTTCCTTCAACCATCAGTGTTACCAGATGGAAGAATAATATTTTATATAATTAATA
>JAGTTH010000731.1:0-18995 GCA_022606485.1 Agraylea sexmaculata
CACTTGTAGAACTACTAAAATATATATAATACATAATAAATAATAAAATAAAATTTATATATATAAACCAAATACTTAATATTACATATATGAAAAAAATATATGGATTTATAGGCAGTAGGGAAGTGTGATAAATATTTATTAAAAAAAAAATAAGAAGGAGGATAAGTTATAAATAAAGGGCGACTCTGTTTAAATAATCACATTATAAACCAGATATTACAATCATTTTGATTAAAAATAATGTTTTTATTAAAATGCCTAAATTTCTGATTGATTTTTAAAGTATATAATATGAGGTTACATATAAAATAGCAAATGGGGGTAAATTTTGATGCTGCTTTTCACAATCAATTAAACCATAAAGTAGGTATAAATGTATGAAATTCAGCCGCATATGTAAATGTAAGATAGAATTAATGTGAGGGGTCCATTTATCCCCATTTGTTGTACTATATTTGCAATAAATTTTAGAAATTCGATCGAGATGTAGACATATAAAAAGCAGAAGCCTATTTATGTAATTAATTTCCTTATAAACACTCGTGTATGGTCAGAATCCGAAAGTTAAATTATTGAATATACTTGAAGTTATTTCTTATATACGATCTCGCAAAACTAGTTTAATAAATGAGTCTCGAGAAGTGTTGAAGGACTTTTCGTGTGCTGCATGATGATTTCGACTTGTACTCGGAATATTCGTCATGACTCATAAATTGAACTGAAAAACACACACTTTCATTGTGTGTTTTTAATTATTTTATCATTTTTGTACGTGGGTTTCCGTTCAATATCAAATAAACAAGTCGGAAGCGAAGCGGCTTTACTACAATTTCCTACTGTTTATTTTACACACCGTCTCGTTAATAATAAATCAATGGTGCTTTTATTTCACTAACCGACAATTCGATTTTATGTATTATTTTATAAATTCACAATCAAATCAATTAACTTATATCTATAGAAGTGTCATGTATATTATTCATACACTACATTGTAGCCCCTAAAATCCGACACTCGATCAAGTAACTTTACCATATCGACTGCTCCAGCGTATAATATCGTAAGTGCTAAAAAAATATGTGTGCTCTTAAGTCTTTATGGAACTGAGCCACATATTCAATCTGGTAACACTGCCTCTCACGTGTCACTCGGTTTAATTATTATTTATAAAATATAACAATTTACGATTGAATACCTTCTATTGACAGAGACATGAAATGTGTTATAGATAATGGATGAATCTACATTAGTTGCCGGTCAAATAGGACCATTTTACTATTTGTAAAAAGTGTAATTTAATAGGTTAAATAATGATTGAAAATCAAAATTTTTTGACGTTTCATACATTTCATACATACAATATGTGGCTCAGTTCCATAAAGATTGACAATTGACATATAAACAGTACGAGCGCTACTCATACGAAACTTTTAGGGACAAATTAATTTTTAATTGCTATTTCTATACAAGATGCACTTAAATTAACAAAGAATATTTAAATGGGTACAAATATAAGCGGAAAATTATTATTAATTAAAAATATATAATTACGTATTTAACAGACACAATACACACGCAACATTCACCACTAAGTACATCACAGAAACAACTGATTCCAAGATGGTGGCCCAAACTCAATTCCAAAAGAACTATTAATATTTTCATTCCATTGGACAAAAGTATTAAATATACTACAAAAAATGTAGATTCTTTTCTATGCACAGACTAAATTACGTTTTATCCACAAACGTGTAAATTATTGTAAATCAGAAGCACGTGCGTTTTTAGTGCGGGAAATAATTATATTGGTCGAAATGCTAACGCCTTTTTAGAAGAAGGTTTACTTTGGTTTATTTACTTATTAATCGCCACATTTTTCCCAGTACAATCCAGAAAAGATGAGTAAAACTGATGTCCTAGTATTGCAATAGATTATTTTTTAATTTAAATTTATTTATATTATTATATATATATATATATATATATATATATATATATATATAAATAATAAATAAAAAAATTAAATAAATATCGTGACGCCTTCCTATTGACGGGAGTCCCTTTATAAGGGGTTGGCCAGGCCACCTTGGCCTTTACGGGAGAATATAGTAGAAATGGTTTCCCAGGCCACCACACAGCAATGAGTACTTAAGATCTAGTTTGCTAAGCTAGATCTACCAAGTGACTCCGGTGCCGTGAATCGAACCCAGGAGTCTTCACTCACGAGTCCGTTACACTAACCACTGGGCCTAGGCAGCTCATATATATATATATATATATATATATATATATATATATATATATATATATATATATATATATATATATATATATATATATATCCTTATCCCTTGGGATTTATAAATAGATACAAATATTAATCAAGTTTAAAGCATTGGTCTGGATTCCGGCTTGAATAATGACTATTGGTCAAGGTCTACAAGATCCTTCTCCAATGTATCATCAAAAATCAAGGTTCTCAATACTTTCGATTTGGCATAATATTAATGAAATGCTCTTTCCAAGTAACAATATTATAAAGTGGTGTGGGCATGTCTTGTCATTTGTATGGAATGTGACGACTATTACCAAAGAACATCCATTATTATAATATTAACCAACAATAATTAATTTCACATTATTTAATTCTTACATAGTGACGACCTTCTCACAGTCACACACCATTCTTTAAATATTTATTAACAATTCAAGGCTCTTTTACGATCAAAACCGTTATTCAAATAATACACAATAAACATGTAAAAGGCGGAAACTGAAATTATTCAACGTGAGAATGGTTGTAATATTTCAACTACGTATAATATTGAATAATTTTTAGTAAGAAAACGAGCAAATCTCGAACAATCCAGTTCGAAATAAATCATTTTGTAACCTCAAAATGAAAGACGAGCAAAAATATCATAAATTAATGCTTTATGTCTCGAATAAGCCAGTTCGAAATAAGTCATCATTATTACTTCAAAATGAAAGACAACTGAATGAATTTACGATATTTTGCTTTAATTATCTGATTTTTTTTTCTTTAAAAAAGTACACAAATGCCATTTTAATTAAAGATGTCCTTTACTAAAAGGACCCCAGACTATTTGGAAGATCATAAATTAAACCCAAATGTGCGATTAAAATAATGTCCTTCGGCATTCTCAACATTTAATCGTTATTTCTTAATCTTCATTTGGACATTTATTAATAAATAAATAAAGTTTTAGATAAGGAATTTATAATATTTAGTTTAAAAAGTGTTGGAAGGCTGATGAAATATTCGTGACCAAGAAAATCTTCCCTTTTTACATTTCATTTTTAAAAATGCATTCAAATATTAATATTATTTTATTTTACTTACGCCTCTACAACAAATGCGTATAAAAGAAAAACAAGATTATCATATTTATTTTAGTGTTTAAGATTTTATATTGTATTTTTGATAATTTAATCAAGTGATATATTGTATTGTGAGCATCTCGTCCGAGACCCAAGTGACAGTATAGGGACGCGCGATTAAGGGGCTGTTCGCGATAGCTCTTAGCGGCCAGCTGGAAGTGCATAAATACATATCTGCGCTGTCCAGATGGCGCTATAATAATATCCAGATATGCACTCAAAACTACATTTGGGTTGCCCGAAAAGCCTGTTTTTAGGCCTTGAGTATAGAAGGTGTTGCTTTGGGGGTTAAGCTGTTTTTATTGAGTTGAGGTTAGGCGATGGGGGTCATCCCATTATTGGAAATGCGTAAAATGTAATAAAAAGAAAGGTAAGAGGATGAAGATGATGATAATGATGAAGAGCTGTTGTCGAATTCCATTTTGGTCATGGCAGTGCAGAACATGTCAAACCACTTTCCCTTTTTGGTTTGCTCTTCTCCGTCTGCTCATCTTCCACACTCCAAATTATCGCCTCCGAATATAAATTATCGTTTGACAATTGTGGAGAAACGACTCAAATGCGTTATTCAAATACCGTCCCATAATTTATATTCACAAAGCTCGAGTGCAACGGACACGATGTTATTTTATCCAAGGACTGCGACGCGTGCGACCAGAAAATTGATTAAACCCTTAACTCGATGCCTGATTAACACATATACATATATACAAAAAAATAATTTAAATATGCAGTTTTACTCTTAACAATCTTAATTAATTGTAATCCAAGTATTAACCTTATTTATAAAGATTTTAATAACTGTCGAATTGTGAAGTGTTTGCGTTAATAACCGATCGAACTATTCAACTTACTTATTCTTGGTTTTATTTATCCTTTTATAATAAACCTGTTGGAAAAATTTACCAATATTTCATGAATAGATTTAAGCATTTTAATTTGTTAATATTAAAAAGACATTGTTTGAAAAATATTTTTTTCCATATGAAATAATGGGAATGCTTCTTCATAATGACGTCTGTTTTCCACATATAAGGCTTTCAGTTCCATAACCACGAACTCAACATTGATGATTTTCGAGCAAAGCAAATTTATTTACAAAGGAAAAGGATCAGATTATCAAAATGTATATAATAATGATTTATTTATACAGGGTTTTTTTTAAACACAGCAACTTGTTAATTCATTTTTAAGATGTACCTACCGGTGATCTTAACTATTACGAGCCGGAAAAGGGGGTGATAAATATTAAGATAGCGGACCAAGCAGACGAGTTTGAATTGTCTCAATGAGACTCGTCTGCTTAACCGCCATCTTGATAGATATATGTATGTATAAACATTGGAATCTCGAATATTGAGGTTCGTTTCGATAGATTTCAATTTAAAGGTGATGAAAAAAAACTATTACTAGTTACACAGGTCACCGACTTAATAATCAGTATTTACCTTACAATACAGGAAATATGAGTAAACCTAGATCAAGACGATCGATAGGGATTTTTTAAATATTATTCACGATCTCTCATTTTGTGATTTGAACCCATGACTACAGTATTTTTAGCCACATGCTTTATTCCCTAATTACGCTGGTTTTTTTGTATTATAATACGTGAATTGTATCTAAAGTTTGACATTGAATCTACACATTCATGAAACAAGGAATACCTATATTAAACGAGATCCCCTGAGCCATTAAGCTGGCAAATAATAATCTTCACTTTAGTTGTGCTTAAGCAAAATAATATCGAGGTTCTACCGTGTTACAAAAAAAATCACCATGGGAAAAAAACATATTACAAAAAGCCACAATCGATCGTTTACTTTATTCGGAATACGTTGTGTAAAAAATGCGTATTTCGGTGGCCGCAAGACGACCTCGCTAATAATCGTTGGCCAATTCTCCCACATAGGAAATATGTATAATATTTCCAATATAAAAATATTACCAACGAGCGGCTGTTATTCAATTTGTCGTGAAAGTGATTGTTTCAGCGCGTAGTTAGTTTTTAACGACAATTAATTAAATCCCATTTCGGTGTGTATTTGACATTTAAAAGTGTGTGAAAAGCGAAGTTGTGCTATTCTCGTGTATGTGTGTATATTTTATCTTGTGACCACTTTCACTGATGACGTCTTCTTTCTTTGCACTCTTTCATCGAACCTGTGACCCTCGTTATATAAGATGCAACCTTAATTCAACAGGATATACACACACCTTAAAGATATTAAATGCATACAGACGTAATTCTCTATAATTATATACTTGTATGATATAATAATAAATGTATTCATAAATAAATAACATTTTTAGGGTTTTTTAAATACAGCAGAATCTCATTATATGTTTTCTTAAGACATGAAATAACACTACCTTAGCTTGGAATACGAACCGCTGGAATGTTTGAACCTATAATTGTTGTTTTATTTTTCAAAAAATTGTGAATATGGTTATGTAATATTTTCATTACAATTAAATAAACTGTAGACTTATTTTCCCATAACACTATAATATGAAACATTTTTGTATTAAAATTTATTCCCAGTATCGAATTTCGAATCAACCATTGCAAATTTTTTAATCCTGTATTTACAACTTTATTATGAGGGTGGAGTTTGGGCCACCATCTTAGAATCAGCTGTTTCTGTGAAGAACTACTGAAGTATTGTGTTTGTTATACGTAATTAATATTTTAAACCAACACTAAAATATTCCCAGTTAGTTCAATTCCAACCTGTATAAACAAAAAAACTATAACGCCATCTGGACAACGCAGATATGTATTTATGCACTTCCAGCTGGCCGCTTACAGTTACTGCGAACAGCTACCATCCCGTGTCCTTCGACTTGTGTCACAAGCCTCGGACGGGGAGCATGCCGCTGACAGGCGCTCCTCCTTTGTATACTTCCTCCAAATAAATACACTGGCCAGTGACTCTCATCTTTCATTTCAACACTCACTCCTGCACTGATACATCGGACCCACAATCATGGGGGCAACTACCCGTTCCCCATAAAACATTTTTATAAATTAATTAATATTACTATATCCCTAATAGGTTTGTTCGGCTTTGAAATTCACTCTATTCAAATTGTATCTTTTAAAATAATAATATAAAATATTGAAGGTGTTTTATAGTTAGGTTGCGGACATCCGCCTTATAAATAAATGCAGAGAACAGGTTCGAGTCTCGTTACATACCTTTTTTTTATAAATATAGAATAACAGCACTCTCTTTGTTTTTATCGTTTTCACTTTTAATGCACTTTGCCCGTGACAAATTAATTATGATTGACCTTGCATAATTCAAGGATCATCATCATCATCGTCGTCGTCGTCGTGGTGAATTTCGAAAGCTTTTGTGTGAATTCTCAAAACGACACTTTCTCATTAGGATTTTTATTAATATGCGAATTTTCGGCAATGACCTTATGCACGTTTAAATTTCCCAAAGGCGGCTCGAGGCGATACGAGTTGTGACAAAACTGGTCTTGATCAATTAAATACAATTATTTGTATTGCCAACATATTATTGTTCTGGAGAAATGTAAAAGCGAACACAGATTCAAGATTTATTGCAAATATTTGAGCATTTATATACAGAGTTGATGACGGCGCATCACGATTTAGGCTTTTCATTGTTCTTTATAATTAATTATACAACACACAAACCCGATTATATTAAACGTACAAATAATGCATCACAATTATTATTATGCTTTTTTTTGTTTTTCACATATATACTTACATTAAAAAAGATACACAACCAAATCAAATTTAAGATAAGAAACAAAAATATCATATTCACTAACATGATTAAACTATTATGTTTTGCATTGTAAAAAATATACAAAATATTACACTAAGACTAATTGTTAATTATTACCAATGAGTGATATAAAATCCGTTTACATATTTAAGGAGGTACCAAAGATTTATACTCGTAATTATCACCTACAGTCTATTCCAAATCCACAGCGTATATAATAAAAATATTATTATTGATCTTACCCAAATAATATTAAACACTAGAAATGTAAAAAGGATTTCAAATGTAAAAATATATAATCAAGGCAGAGTTAAGCATCAAAGCTAAAAAAATACAACTATCTTAACATTACACAATTTGGCTTAAAAATATACACATACATAAAAAACATGTGAATCAATATGAAAGGACTAGTTATTATGATTTCAAAAAGAATTATGTATTGTTTGAATCAACAATAAGTTGAAAGTGTAAATTGATATTGCGCCCATTTGGGACTGAGTTTGTTTGTAGATTATAAAATACGTATTATGCATCACACCCATTGCTGGGGCGAAAGTTCGTGTTATGGTCTTGATTTTCTTAATAATGGCGTGTCTTCGCTGCTGATGTGTCCTCCTAATTGACTAGTCATCGGTTGTAAACTACCAAAGTCTGCCATCACAGTGTGTCCGCGCTGATCTGTTGCCGTTGTTGATTTATTCCCAGCCTATTCACATGAGAAATATATTAAAAAAAATTGTTTTCATCCAATACTAATACCTACAAATTGTTATTGATTGAAAAAACATTTTTACAGCTCTGAATATTCATGCCATGTTTCAATACAATAATTATTTGAACCTATGTTGCTCGTAAAAAAGTATACACAAAAATTACCTAAATTAAAAAGCATAACTTAAAATATCTGGCATTGGGCGATATTTACTTGGATAGTTATTTGATAATAAAATGCATTTTTTTTCCTTATCTCGGTAATGTTAAATTCAAGATGGTTTCTTATAATCAATGACCTTCAACAGTTCAATGATGAACCAAGGTTTTACACATGAGCAACTTCTATTTTCTTTTAGAGGCCACGCACCTTGAATTATTAATCCTAACTATTCTATAACTCGAATTATGGCATGTTGGATAATATTTCCAATATTATTCCACCTGCTCTGTCGATGTGGCTTTAAACAATGAGAAATCTCATAATTTAATTTAATTTTATACCCTTTATTATAGACCCGAATATATTTTAAAATATTGTATTGACTTACTTTAGCAATGTGAACATCATACAGATGTAAAGTACTAAGGGACATGTCTTGTTCTTCCATAGCTGCCGCGACCGGATCAAATGGTGTGATAACCGGTTGTTCCTCTGATTCCTCAACATGTTCACCATTTATACTTTCCTCCATGCTCTAAAAATTATTTTATCATTTAATTTATGCTTTAAAGCCCTATAATACACATAGTAATATTAAAAAGCAACAATTACGGGCAAATGACTTTCGCCGCCGTGATGGTGATCATGGTGATGATAGACTGAAAGTCCGAGAGGGAAACAGGAGGCATTTCCCATGCCATAGAATACACTTTGATGGAAATAAGATCCGAGCATAGTCTTTTGCTGAAATAACATAAAATTTCAGTAAAAAATGCTTCTGTGGTTTAAAGATGCAAACATTCTTACCATAATATTTTGGTGTAAAAGAGGTGCATGAGATAAATAATTATTAGCTGCATTATTCACTCCGATACGCAAAGTTTGTAAGAAATGTCGCTGAGAGGCGTATGGCACTCTCCATCCGGGATTGCGGGAAGAGAAAGCAATCAGTGATAATTCTGTCTTACCGTCCTCGCCTTGATTCAATTGAGAGACTGTGAAAAAATTAATAACGTTAAATATGATATGATACAACTGTATGATCAATTATAAATTTTAACCTTTTTCTGGTATATGCAGATCTACACCTTGGCCAGCGGGCCAGTCAGGGTTTCCATGTTTCCTTACATCCATCTAATATATTGACAAAAAAATTATTAGAAATATTGCCCCGAATTTAAGAACAAGCTTTGGTAAAAAAAAAAGATTTATTACCTGCGCAAATGAGCAAACATCGCCAATACCTAATACGGATACAGTAAAATTCCTGTAGAAATCCACAATATCGAGAGCTCGATGTCTCAAAGAGAAAAGTACGTATGGACACATTATTGGACTGAGTATCTCCATCAAAACATACATCTACAAATCAGAAAAATTTTAGCAATAATTCTTATTAAAGTATCGGGTAATATTTTAAATACGTACAAATTTGAACTGAAATATCTGTTGGAAATGAGTTGCAACATTTTTGGTATGAGCTTTGCCTCTCCAGCTTGCCGGCAAATAATGTACATGGCCTAAAACTTGTACGAGAAGTTCTTCACTGCTTCTCTGGCCAATGATGCCCTCCTCCGATATGGACCCTCTGAACATAAATTATATGAATAAATTCATTACAAACTAATATAAGAGGGGAAATATTTACCTAGCGGCAGCCAGCACACATCCCAAGACGGTGATAAAAGTCAACATGTGTTCAACAGTTAATACACTCTCATTATAAACAGAGAGAACAATCAAAACACCCAAAATACTTCCAGACAAAAATGCCACATTTCTAAAACAATAATCATAATGTATTGAAATTGTTCATTGAAAAGGATTTTCTGATCATACTTTGCGATGACGGTACTGATTGGAGTGGGAAAACTGTTCAGATATTTGGTGGCCGGTTTGTGAGCCCTGTTTAGTCGATCAGACAGCTCGTGATCCAATTCGTTAAAATGTCTGAGTGATATTCTGGCAAATAAAGACCATGTTCGGAGACCAAGTGCGGCGGGCGATCTTTTAATCAACTGGAAACAATCAAATTAATATGATATGACTACAAGGACTTATAAAATAATAATCGATTACCTCTGCGTAGCTGAAGAAATAATACAAAATCTGCCATGCTTGAATCAAAGGTGATAAAATAAAATTCAGCATGGCTAATTTTGCAATATCCTTTTTCAACTGTCTAGCCAATATTATCCTTTTCGATGTGTCTTTGTAGCTTTCTTTCAACTGCCAGCAATTTTCCCATGGACTCCACGGACCGTCTGATGACAATCGTATTAATTAAATATGATACAAATAAAACAAAGCAATATGACAAAACCAAAAAAAAAATCATCACATTAACGCAATCACCAAAAATGCAAAATAAATTATTGAATTTAAAGTCGTATACTAACAAAATAATAGCAATTCCAAATTGTACTTCAGCCCTTTTGAGAGGTAAGGCACTTCTCCGATTAGCGGCACCCAAATATGCAATGACAGTAATCTCTTATTTACCATCGCCACTAAGTAATTGTTAAATCTGAATGAAAAAAAATAGATTAATAATCATAAATATAATTTAAGAAATAATATATAAACCACCTCAATATTCTATGGTATATGTCTAATTCTGTTATTTGCTGCTTGTGAATACACATTTGTTGCTCCCTCTGAGCGTCTCTCACTCGAGCCAACACAGAGTTCCAACTTATCCAGCCGATATCACTCTGAAATTAAAATATAAATATGTAAACAACAATTCTAAATCGTCACAATACACCAGAACTCACGTCTTTTATCTTAAGGGCATTATTGTAGAATAGCTTTGTGTCATATGCATGATATAGTAAATAAACTGATCTGGCCAACCGAACTAGCCAAACTATGGTACATAGAAATATGAGAAACCACCTAAAAAATAAAAACATAATCAACAATCGAATATATGATGCATAAATTTAATAATATTTCTCACCATTTCCACGTAATTCGATCGACGCAAACAGGAGCAGGATAAATAATGTCAGCAAAAGTGACATTCCCGCTAATAACGCTGGGATTTTTCGTATCTTCCCTGAAAAGAACGGGGTATTTCACACAGAATACCATGAATGACAGAAAGACAACAATGAAGCAGTATTGTAAAAGTTGAAGACAATCCGATATTAGCATTGGGAAAAATCCACCCTTCAAATAATATTGATACATCCGGGTGAAAAAGGAGTCCAAATCTTCAATGTGAGTCCACCCTCCTATAATTAATTAATAATTAAATAATATATAAACAAAATTAAAGATTTTGTATACCTTTGTTGATTTCGGGTACAACATGTATGATAACTCCACTAGCATCATCATGTTCAAGATCATATCCTCCTGAAGAACTGGATCCCTCTCCGTCCGAGTCTTGAGACTTGGGGGAAATTCGGATTGATGTAACGGCTTCATTGTCAAGGGTGTTGTAGCTGACCTCTTTTTTGTAGTTAGCCATTGTGCTACCTCATTTTAGTTTCTCTTTATGCTGATATTATAATATATTAAAACTGTAAATAGATTGTAAAACATAACAATGTATTGATGAACTATTCGTATAATGCATAAATCAACACAAAGTCCAATTTCTGATTAGACAATTATATTAATACCATATGAAAAAAATGTTGTGACCAATCGAAAGTTTATTAATATATAAAAGTTCGAAACTTTGGACTTGAGTGTCAACATATAAATCAGTGGTAACCAACCATTTTTCGAGATGAATATTTAAGAATCAAATTGATATAATACACCAAAAAGCTCAGAACGATTGCATATTTTCAAGTGGGGCATTCTTGGAATTTCGATAAATAACAATTGTTGATCGTTTAAAGGTTGTGAACCAATGAGAGAAAGGGGAGTTTGATTTGAAATTTGTATTACGAAACAAAGTCCTTATTTATGATGTATTGTATTTAAAAATTCACTGCGACGCATTTTATACGAGAATAAATTAACAGACGTAAAATGTATCGTATTTACGTCAATGAGCACACGCGTAATTAAATTCGTAAATTAAGTTCCCGATAATTGTATAAAATGAGGTATATTATTGATCGCACTGATGTTTTCGTTGATGATTATGTGTAATCAGGTTTGTCTATTTAGGAACTATGACAGCTGATCGTTGTAGCCAAACAAAGACAATACACATTAGTAGCAACGCTCAATATTTCAATGGACGTGTTGGGATTTATATACTCTTCTTGTAAAATGATTAACAGTGTATTTAGAGGGGTGAACTTACATAATTTCGGGACAAAGTCCCTCGGCAACTGCCTCAACAACTCCTGTAACAAGTCATCCCCTGTCACTCAGCAACTGCTTTAGCAACAGTCGCATTACTGCACTCGGACACTAGCCACACATTTTGACATTTCATGCTAACATAGCATTGTCAAATATAAATTTTTAAAATTACAAAAAAAAAAATACACATTTATATTACATTAATTTGCACACTTGTCTTTGTATGTGTGTTAAAAAATCAAAATGTTTATTTTTAAATTTAAAGAATATATTATATTTTTTTCAAATTGTAATATTTCAAACTGTTTAAATTCACGATATTATATTGAAAACAATTAACTTCTTGTACTTACAGTTGAACAGTTTGTAATGTCGACATCAACGAAATCGATGTTGTTCCAAGAAATTGTCAAGCGTTTGCGCTAGGGTGACCACGTTTACTTTTAACAATATATTTATTTTTTATAAAATAAAATGTGGTAATAACAAATTTTATTTTATATAAAATATACATAAAAAATAAAAAAAAAAAAACATGAAGGTTTACGAACACCAAGCAAGCACATTTATAAAAATAACTTAGGATTGGAACCTTTCTATTGTTATCCTCGATTCTCATCCGAAGTTCTTCTCAGTATTTTTTTGACGCTGAAACATGTACTTATTCACTTTCTTGAACACTCCTACAACGATCACGATCGTCCTCTGTTTTTTAATTGTGTCTTTTGAAAATAGAATTATTATTTTAGGCATTCATTATGATCATGCTTCACTTTATGAAAAAAAAAAATATGGATTTGTTCGGAATTTCAGGTCGCCACATGCCAGGGGTTTACAACATTTAAACATCGATTTAAAAAATGCCAATACCTTATTTATTGAATCACCCCCTCGCATCAAAAGTCCAGCAACCAAGGCAATCGTGTGGAGTTAGTTGAATGTTCCTATGGCGGCAACCAGTAGTGCTGAGATTCATTAAATTTACTTCTCAAACACTATTGGCCGTGCCATAAGGCCCATTCAAATTCATATATTGCACGAATACAATGGTTTACGAATGCCAGGCGCATGGACAATTTGCATTGTGGATTTGTGAAAAAAAAATAGTATACCTGTAAGCATGAAAAAAGTGTACATATTGTATTAAAAGGTTGCCTATTCAGATAAGGGGGAGAATCTTGTGTGCGTGGGTGATATTTCTTAGGGTGACTATTATTATGAATACAATTAATAACACGTGAAATGAATATTGTGCGACAAGTAATAAATAATCGAGGCATAATAATTGAATCGATTGCTCATGAAAGAGAACAATTCATATTATATATCGAGTATATACAGCAAAAATGCACTTAGTCGTATCATCAATATTTCTGGAGAAAAACAATTAACTAAGTCAAAATTACATTTTTAATTTCTGTTAAAATAGAGGTATTTTTTTTATAATTGTGTTATAAAAATATAAAAGAAGTCATTAAATTATACAACATTATAAATATATACCAAAAATTTATAGTTCTGTTAAGACTGTGACTTTTTTCACTAATTCTTCATTATCTCAAAATTATGATATATGACTTAGTGCATTTTGGCATACGAATATAGGCTCAATATATATATAATTTAAAATCGATTACAGTGGTACCTCGAGATACGAATGTCCTGACATACGAACGGTTTGAGATACGACTAATAATATTCGAAAATTTCTACCTCGACATACGACGAAAATTTGAGATACGAATTTTAATGCGCGATAATTTTATAGATGATCGCTAATTTTTATGGAAGGTCACTACTAGAATTTCGTGCCAGAATTGTGTATATATAAAGATCAATAAATATTTATTATGTGCGTTATTACTAGTTTATATATTTTAACCTCAAATTGTCCACCTCCCAATTATCCATTGCCGATTTTACAAAATGTACATAAACATTTTTTTTATTCAAAAACACGTGGTACGTTAAGAAAACCATTTTTTTTGCTAGGACTTTTTGAGAAATTGAAACGGATTATTGGCAGTTTGTATGGAATTGTATGGGAAAAATTCCTTTGACATACGACGTTGATCCTAGTACGAAATAAATTCGTATCTCGAGGTACCACTGTACCTAGTTATAGCCTAACTACAGGGTGGATTTGAATTAACTGAGAATATTTTAAGGGCTGGTAGGGTATCGCAAATATAAGCGAAAAAAAAAATATTAATTACGTATTGAACAGACACAACATACATGCGACAGTCACAGAAACTAAGCTAATTCCAAAAGCACAATTTTATTATTAAATTATTTTTTTCACTTATTCTTGCGATAACCAACCGCCCCCTATGATATTCTCAGTTAATTCAAGTACACTCTGTATAGTGAAATAAATCTAAATCAAGAATAATTATATAGTTTTTTCGATATTATATTTTTTTTCACACTTTTAAACTAATTTTGAGACAAAATAAAATCTTAAAATATATGGTATTCCAAAAAAGTAATTAGATTTTGTATCTCCTAAACTTGAACATTTTCTTGAATAAACAATTAATTTATGAGTACCGCAAATATATTAAGTTTAAATCCAATAATTTATATTTGAACTTCAAACCACAATTGACTCTCTTATTTAAATACAGTAAAGCCTCGATAGTCCAAACACCTCTATAATCCAAACGACCTCCTTTTAACCTTTAAAGTACTTGTTTGAAGTCGATACTTCTACAGCTTGTAAAATAATGTTATGTAAGTTAAGGAATGTTAAAAAGAATTTATCCTATAATATAAAGACAGGATATATATATATTTGGTGTTGAGATTATCGAGGCCCTACTACAGTAATTATAGCATACAAAGCACACAGATATTTACATATTTGATTAGTGTTACCTAGCAAGCAGAAAAAAACCCTCCGTCGGTGATACATAGAGGTTGCATGATGGTTCTGGCCATCTGAAGAAGAAATCCTGAATGACAAATTAAAACGAATTGATATTACTGAACGGAAAAATTATTTACAAGAAAAAACAAGACATTTTTTTACACAAATTAATTAGATGGTAGTGATATGTAAGATTTAAAAACTTATCTTGTGTACTGGATGGTTTTCCTCTACGTGGATGTTGAAGAATAATTTCACTTTATTTAGATAAACCATTGCGAGTATCGCGACATTTAACCTCTCAACCGTTTGTGCGGATATATTCAGCAAATAGTGTGCGCTTCACATTATTCACCCAGAATATTATCTTTTATGACTTTTGACATTTTTTGTATCAAACAAAACTACATTGTAGTCAGAAGCAAAAATTGATTAAGAATATTGAAAATAGACACAATGCAAGGAGTCAAACGCATAAGTGATTAACACATCAGCGGACACTTGTGTTATCGGTGAAATAAGAAATTTTTAAACAATAAACGTGTGTTGCTTTTATCACATCGACAGTTGACCCATACAGATTAAATGTAATAAATATCTACCATATTAATGTTTCGAATATTCAAAAACATACATAGCTTTTTAACAATTAATTAACAAGGCTTAAACCTTATGAACAAGGCTTTTTCTTATTAATTATAAAGAAGAGACCAATTAATTTGTGTTTTTTATAATGCGTTCCGAAAGACAATGAAATATTATCAGAGTCCAATGATTATAGTATGAAGGTTACTCTTTGAGTTTCTGGCCTAACCATTAAAAAATAAATATATTCATATTTATCATAAAAATTGGTTAAAACTAATTTTTAATCCATTTTTACTAATCCGATCCGAGGTTTCACCAGGGCAAGAGTTTTGAACGCACAACTGCTTCTTCTTTCCTCGAAAATCATTGACCACATAATTATTATAGAATGTAGAGAATTAAAAAAAGTCATTGTGTATCAAATCAAGAGCTATCTTATTGATTAAAGTAATACTAATGTTCAAAAATCTCCCAGTCAAACGATGATCTTGAATAATTATTTCACTCACGGTATGAAAGAGTAACAGCTAATTTTAGAAGACCTTAGTAGCGAACTCCATTGATAATTGAATTTATTAAACTAATTTTTTACAGTGCTGTAAGGTGTATTATTAAAATATTAAGAACTGAGTGCATCTATGTACTTACTCTTGTATTGATAATCACCATTGAAAAATATTTACACGCTAATTCAATTTTTTGATGATTTTTCAAGCCCCATAAATAAAACAATAGATTATTGCAAGACAAAGTTCTAGGAACATTTATCTTATAAATTTCCAAATAAATCATTAAGCCAGAAACACAAAGAGCAACCCTCATATCATCCTTAATCTCTGGCCATTTGTAAAGTCGAGTGGAACATAATTGTATCCACAAATAGCGTGAAGTCACACGAGCATTACAGCAAAATAAAAAGCTGATCCGACAGTGAATATATTTTGCCACCGTGAGCTTTCGCTCAATACTCACTTCAAAATGCCAAAAATTATCCATTGCATTACACTCATTTGGACCCGGTTTCAAAACACTGCTCTTAATTTTTCACGGTAAATTAAATAAATATAAATTTAGCAACACCCGAGATTTACACATATAAAACAGATTATACAGTAAAACATTTACGATACAAATACATTCAAATATTTTAAAGAACCAACTGTTCTAACTTACATCAATATAATTCATCAACGAAGTCATTTGAAAAATAAAAATAAAAAAAGGAAAAATAAAAATAAATTTTTATCAAATAAAAAAAGATGTTATATTTTATTAAAAACAAAAAAGTCATTTAGTAGCTACTTATTAAAAATAAAATAAACAATTATTATATTTAAAGGCACATGAATGATCACTTAAAATATACAATTCATTGCGAGATTAAATTATGTTAATATAAAGCTATGATAAATTTTCAAATTTTCACAACAATTAAATTAACATTAAAATGATTAAATAAATACAGACAGTTCTCGATTTCAAATTATTAAAACATAATTAACAATTCAAATTACATACATACATAAGTATTTTCATAAATAAAGTTCAATACAATAATAAAATAAAAATACATTTCACAAATCGAAGACTTCATGTTAACAACAGATTATCTGAATACAGACAATTTAATATGAATATATCTTTACAAATATTGTTTTATTGAAGGCAGATGCGGTTTAATTTTTTGTATAAAAGTATAACAGTATTAAATTAATATTACATTTAGTTTATTTAGTGTACATTGTTTTTTAATTAATAATATTATGTATTGTTAAATAAAATGCGTGAAGCATATTAAAATTTAAAGCATATTAAAATTTAAAGCATATTTTTGTATTTCATAAATAGATTATAGAGCACTCTGAGTGTTGATTTTAGATCCAGATTGACGATATCTGTAACAGGTAAAAGAAATTTAGCTTAATGATAATCACAAATTGTTAAAACATTTATTCAATTGCGTCTTGGATGATTAATTACCTTCAGGTCTTGCCTTGGGTCTGGCCAATCCTACGTCTTGCATCAGTTCAAATGCAAACGATACATTGTGAACTTTTTGATCAAAATCGTGTGGTGTCAAATGAAAATCGTAAAGTGGAACAAAGAAGCCTTCGAGTAAACCCATCAAAAGGCATAAGTACACACCGTCGTGAAACTGACTATCCAAATCTGTCACTTCCAAATTAAGTTTTCCAAGATGTTTGTTGACAAAAGTTACCAGTGACTAGAAAAAAAAAAAATTTATTGTCGGCGAGCAGTCTTCACAAAAAGGAATTTAATTTAAGAATAAGACACATAAGGATGTCTATAATGCAGAAAGAAAAAAGCATGTGAAAAATAATAAATTATTAAATAAAGCAGTAATTTTCAACGTTATAAATGTTACCTTCTTAACCAATTGTAATTTCTCTGGAGCATGATCGAATAGAGAATCAAACGCATCACGTTCACATCTCATTCCAAGATCGTCATAAGTAGAAGTAATATCTTCTTGTACGATCCTGTAAACACATAAATAAGTAGGATCATTATCTTCGCCATGGAACATTTCACCATATACAAATGTAATAAATATTACCTGTGAGTAAGTTGATTCAATTGATCCTTCTTTACGATCACAACGGACACGCTTACATTTTCCGGGAGACGAATGGGCGCTCTAAAATGTCGAGCAAGAGCCACCAACAGATGCAAGATGCTTACAATATTTTTAGAATGAATTGAATCCACACTCCATTTGGGGATTGTTCTTGGTGGCAAGCTTAATGCCTAGCGTAAACAAATATATAAAAATAAATCATCAAAAAAGTTAAAAATAATAAGTGATGTAATATTTTGTCAGATTCAGATACTCTTTCAGGTTTTTTTTTAAATTAATTATTATCTTGTAAGTAGAAAGAGTTGGAAACAAATACTAAAACACAAGAAAGGTAACCCGAAACCACTGCCGATTCCTACCCTTACTGCTTTCTCCCGGAACTCAGATAACATAATAAAATTACTCAATGGGAATGATTGTTTCTCCGGTGAATAAGATCATCTAGGATTACACCTTGACCTCATAATGACGTTTACGGATGATACAATAATGAGTCATTAGACTGAGTATATGTGTCGATAAAGCCATGAAATGTGTTTATTCTAAACAATGAATCATCAGTGTTTAGAATGTGTATTTGTAACGATCAAACTGAAGAGGATAGGCTACTTA
>JAGTTH010000735.1:0-54216 GCA_022606485.1 Agraylea sexmaculata
ACAAGACAGCCAAGTCTTTCCCTTTAATGCACCATACATTTATTTATCCAACACGAACTATTCACAAAACAAAATATAAAACATATACAGATAATATAATATTTTTTTATTTACAAAAGCTGGCTTGTCAATGACTGGAAATATTATTAATAATACTGTTGATTTAAACAATATTCTCCAGTAAGTAGGCAGCTATATAACTTATTTAAGTCTTGTTTGAACATTAATCCGGGAAGACAAATCGAATAAGAAACAACGCCTGCCATTCTTCTTATTTCCTCAAATTCAATATTCTTAGATAAACACGAATGAATTTCGTCATTTATTTGTTTTCCCTCTGCTCCATTCACAACAAATAATAAACAGTACATACTAACAAAAGAATTTATTTTATTAAAATACAAAAATATATATTTGTACATACAATTGTATAAGGTGCGTGGCTACAAATAATAAAAATGTTCGGTTTTTATGACGGGAGATTAGGAATAATATTAATAAAATTGCGATAATTAAGTCGAACAGAGCCACTCTATCGGTGACCTTTGTAACTAGAAATAGTTAGGATCATCGACAGACACTGAATTAACACCTTGTTGTGTCTAAAAAAATCACAAAACGCTTCATAAGCCGAAAACATATTTAATAAATTTTCTCTATAAATATGATGTATAAAATTCTAGACAACTTATGGAGCATGAATGGGTTTAATCAAATCAATCAAAATTTAGTAAGTAAAAGTTTATAATGTCTGTCCATGAATTAATAATCTAAAATATCATATGAAATATGAGAGGATATTAAAGATAATAGGGAAAAAATAACATAAAATAAATTTAAAAAAAATATTTTTAATTCTTTAGTTTCTATGAATCTGAACACCTTTATATTGTTTTTATTTAATCCTTAGTCAGTCCTAAAGTTTGTTGTAATTATTCAAAAATAAATGAGGATTTTTATTTTATTGTTAAAAATAATAAAATATATCTTGTTTATTTACATTATTTCCCAAAGATGCGCAAGAATTCATGGACTGACCTGATTTTTCTGAACATAATTTATCATTCCAACACTCAGAGGTTGGCAAAAAAAGATTTTTCTCTGAAAGGAATACTTTTGAAATTAGTATAATTGAGGGTGAATACCTTTCTCATCATTGAAAGATATTTTTTAATTAATTAATTTTATTCCAATGCTAGCTTTCTAAAATCCCAGCCTACGATATTAAAATATAAAAATGCACTCATAATAAATGAATTTGGTGCAAATATTCTCAATAATATTCTTGAGGTGAGCTTTTTCTCGGAGAAATTTTCGAGTAATTCGAAGAGGAAAACTTTCTAGCAGATTAACATTTTCAGGTCTGATCGAATGAGGAAAAGTTTTTCCAGAAGGCTGACGTATATTTTTTTTTCGTGTCGTTAATTTCGCGATCAAATCCATGCAAAGTGGTTCGTTAAAAACTACGTAATATTTCATGCGAATACTCAAATAGAGAAGATTAATTTATCGAATCAGTTCGATAACATTAAAATGACCATTTCGATAATACCGACGAACCTTTTTGATATTCTGGTCGCGGTTTAAGCTTTACCGACCGATTTTCTATAAATTTTTCACGGCAGGCCCGATATTAAATTTATCAGCCCCCGCATACAATGAAGGCTGTAATTAATTTAGTCTCGTCCTTTGTGTTCAGCCTTTCAATTGATATATGAGTAGTGCTAAATCACGTTCGATAAATTTATTGTATAAATTACAACATTCAGATTGGGGCGAGTTAATAATATTTTAGATACGCTACTAAAGCGAATGATATTTAAAATGTATGTAGGAATGAATCGGCTGTTAAAATACGCGAAAGGAAACGAAATCTCCTGAACTTTTGTTCGACTGTACAAATTCATAAATATTAATATTTCGCACTCTAAGCACGACAAAGTCTTTTGTTGTTATTTTGACACCTTTTGACTACCAAATGTAAATTATCAATTCAAAGGATTGCTTTAAGAATTCAAATTTATTACACAAATCGCCTTATATGATTATTTCATATAGTAAAATTATAAATGTCTGAATTATATAATACTGTGTGTTCATATAATATGAACTTGGTTCCATTGTGACACTGGGAAGTTATGCTAAATATGCAAACCTTTGGCTCTCTACAAAGCTACATAATGTTATATCTTCTGCACTTTATTTCCAATATCCTTTTGAGCATTGTCAAATAACTTTAACATACGTTTCTGTTCGTTGATTAGTAGAAGATAGTTCAGCTGAATGATACTCAAAGGCATTACTTTATTGTTCTCCACTCGACCATTGAATTTTCTCAACATAATGTTTCATTATGCATTCAACACGTTTCTTTAACATTCTTTCGATTTGAACCTATTAAAATTTCTAAAAAATCTTAATTTTATTTGTTTATAGCAAGTAGAAGCATGTGGACGTCACTGCACCTTATATTGTATACTTTATGAATCGATCAAAAATTTACATTTTTCTAAACAGATTTAAATTTACTATTGTATTTTATCGATTTTCTATAAAATAATTTTCTATAATACAAACACTGGGTGACAGAGTATATTGTTTATTTATTTGTTTATATAACAATTTCGATTGAATAGAAATTCTTAAAAAATGATAAAATAATCTAAATATCTGGAGCATATATAAAGTTATTACCTAATTATCAAAAAAGAGTCTTCGGAATATAAAAAGACGCAGCTACTTCGAATGGCTTCCTGGTTTAACCCAAGTCAATTTAATAAAACAATTAATTTATAAAGAGAGACTATAAAAATCTTATTACGCAATTTCAATTATCCAAAAGTTGTGATATTTGTTTGTGTAATAGGCATAACAAGTTAAATTGGCTAAGGATTTTCAAACTAACCTTACACAACTTTTCCCCACTTGAATTAATCCTTTAAAGGTTCTATTCATAAAAAAATATGGAAAGTTTATGAAAATAAGAACAAATAAGATATATGTTTAAAATATGCGTACGTCTTTTGAACATATTAAATTAAATTAAAATTATGTTAAATTATTTACCTTTTTTCTCTCATTATTCAACACATTTACGTACAAACTAAATGAGAAAAATGACTTGTAAGTGTAATATATAATTTTACTTGAGAACATTTTACTTGAGAACATTTTTCATTGTGTATTTATAATGAAGGCCATTTAATATCATGTTATAAAAGTTTTGTCGGTGTCCTATTTATATTATGTATGAATGAAACCACCCAACAATGAAACCTTTCATACCATTCACAATATTATTTTAATTTTAAAATAATGTTAACAAATATAACAGAAGAGACTCACGAAAGGATCTTTGTCTGAAGCTTGCGTGTCTGTACAGGTAATTTAATCTACTCTTTTTGAAGAATATAAACTTGGATGGACTTTACTTCAAAGGTCACTTTATATAACGTGGAAACGAAGTTAGGTTGTTGTAAATGTAGGTAATTCATTTATTAAATTCCTCCTCTGAATGCAGTCTGTTAGGTTCAAATGCAAAGTTTAATTTCCATTTAAATTATAATGCCATAAGAGGTATAATTATTTGCCATATATTTGGTGTATGTTTTATTATTACAATTATTTTCCGTTTTCACATCAAATTAAAAGTTTTTCATATGAATTGAACTTTTGCATAACAATTTCGCTGTCATGAAACATTCACAAATATATAAAATGGATAAAATGAATAAAATTATGAAATGTACAAGAAATCAATATTATGTGTGTGGTTTTTTTCATAATACTTGTCAATATCCATCACATAAAAAGCACACGTAAAAGTGAGTATCAATTTCATCAATATAAATTAAGTTTACAGTATACAGAAAACCTGAAAAATAATAATAATGATGTTAATTTAAATAGTAAATTGAATTTAATATATAATATCCAAACATTAATAAGAGTGTATTGTCAGTAATAAATATTCAATCAGCGTGAGTGTTTTTATGGAATTTTATGAGGTAGAATAAAAACTATCGATTTATACGAAGAAAAAAAATAAAAACCCACGTACCATGAAGATTAATAAATAATAACAACAATAAAAGCAATATTAACAATACAATCAGAAAATATAATACATAAAAACTAAATAACATTAATTTACACTTTAGAAATTAAGAGAATTTTTATATTTCTTCTGTAAAATCTAAATAATACAAATTATAAAATTCACATATGAATTTATCTTAAAGTGTATAAAATAAAATTTATTATACACTCTATTCAAAATTTTGATATTTCGAAAACAAAATAATGTCAACCGAACAATTGTGATATAATACCAGTAATTATGAAGTCTGATAACATGGTTAGTCGTTGTTGTGTTTTTTGTATAAAATACATTAAATAAGCAAATAAAATTAAGTTTATTCGTTAAATATCAAGATGGCAGACCAAGCAGACGAATTTGAGTGAGACAATTAGTGTTGCCTCTGTCAAAGTCATCTGTTTGTTCCACCATTTTGATACTTATCAAATAACTAGCGGCCTTGTAATATTTTTGGTGTCGGTTTATTTAGATTTCCTAGGAATAAAGATTTGAAGAAGTGTCTGAACTTCCATCCAACGGAACATTCAAGTTTTATATTTATATACTATTAAAAAGGATTTTTTTTCAAAACATTTATAACATTTTCAAAAAATCTAAAAATATCATCAAAGTATTTCGATTCAAAAGAAACAAATATTTTTTTCCATAAAACAAAAGTGTACTAAAGTATTTTTATTAATCAATTTTGGATTTTCTACATTGTTTCTTTTAACTAAAATTAATTTATCAGTAAATTGTTTGTAATATTTGTATTGTAAACTGTAAAATCAGTTTCATAATGAGATTCTCTATCATTCTAAAGGGGAGAATCCAAACTCATGCTTCATTAAAATGTAAAGCAACAAACATAGCTTTCAGGATTCAACATTGAAATTTCATATAACTGTAGTCGGAATCTCAAATTGAAATCGCTATTAATAATGAAAACTCCCAGCTAAAGTACTATTATAATATTGATGAATAATTATAAATAACTGTATATCAATTTAATTCCAAAACATGTTAATGTAAGGGGCTCATTTATACGATATGTAAAGGGTGTACAAATAATAATATGTGATTCCCTCGGGAAGGATGTTCACGATTGCCAATTTGAAAATCCGTCTTTTCTTCATACAAAGTCAACTCTGTAATATCCGTCTTTATATATTTCCAAACATAAAATAATTTATTTTACCTCGGATTTTTTTTGTCACAACGATATTATTGCGTATAAAATTAGTATTATAATTCATTTAATAATCAGTAATTTTTAATAATAGACACATTCAATTATTGCAGATAGGGTATATTTCATTAGAGAGTCAGCGATTAAAATATAACTTATTTCTTTTCTGGATAGTTTAGGCTCTTTTTACTAATATTAATGAGCCATTGTCATCATTGTCATATCTGTAGACGATTTTTTATAACAAGGCTTAAAAATATATATTTTTTCTAATATGCGGTATCTCTTCATAAAATATTCTAAATAATTAAAATTACATGCTGTAAAATCTATGAAAAATGGTTGTATAATATTTTTTGTGAAAGCTTATTAGATTTTTCTAAAGGCCAGTATAGTAGGAGTGTTTATTTTGGAAAAAGAAGGTAGCTTTAAAAATCACAGGGGATAGGTTATATATTTTTGATCAGAATTTTTTTTTGGTCCTGTTAGTTCAATGCTCAAATAGAAAGGGGAATTTTCATATTGATTGGTCAAATATTGATTCCAGCATTTACAGTTTGCCTAAAAAATCAAGCTTTTACCGCAGGCTCTTCAAATGATAATACATAATATTGAATATATAAATGTGTTAACCCTTTTTAATAGTGAGATTAAAAATGATTCCCTTTTAAGTACCGGTGAATCCCTGTGGAGATCAATCCTTTATATCTGTCGCAATTTTCTTCCATCGAATTACAAGTCCGTTTTTCATCCCCTCGAGACACTTTTGGGGATGAACGAAATAATAAAATTGTAACCAATCCGGTAAAAATCAATAATCTGTGCAAATTAATTGTGGCTGAATGTATTTTACGGTGAATACTATAAATAAAAAATTAAAAGTGCTATGGTTCAAGATATTAAAGAAACGTGAAGTGCAGATTGTATCGTTCATTTTTATAGAAAAATGCAGGTGACACTGTTTGAATACCAAATAAAAACACTACTTTCAATAAAAATACCGAACCCATTATAAAATGATGTTAAGATGCCACTAACATGCCATACATTTTTTATATTTATAAGCGGATATTTCAAATAAAACTATTTTAAACTTAATACATACAAAATATAAGTGCATCGCTACAAGGATGATGTTAACGTATGGTTTTATAAAATAGGAACAAGCGTATATAATAAAATTTTGTATACAGTAGAATGTTAAACGTAGTTTTAAAACAATTAAATAAGGGGATGATAAATGTGATTTTTTAGGGCGCAAAGTACAGCCTATGAGATTCTCGTATTCAAAGTCTCGTTATTTGATTAATTATCTTGAATTCGAACCCCCGACCATTATTTTATTTTTTCCCCAAATGCCTCCATTTAGTCACGCCCACGTTGAATGAAAAGATTCTCCAATATTTAATAATTACACCAGATTTAAGGAATTATCTCATTTTTGGAAGAATTAAGTTCCTACGCATACATACATATTTTTACATACATATGTATTTATAAATTATCACTAATACTAATTCTAATTTATTATACATTGTATGTAGTCATATATATTCCAACTTTTTTCAATTTTTATTGTTTATATTATATCAGGGATTTAAAAAAATATATAACGTTAACTTTTATTAATAACTTATTGCAAAAATCAAATTTATTTAAATATCTATTATATCTACACAATCCACTTTAATTGTCTTGAATTCGATATGCTGAAAAAAACGTTATCCACGGTACAAACTTTTTTATATTATGTTTTTAATAAGGTTGACGTAATAAGAATATTTAAAAAAAAGTAATATTCATCGAGTATAGCTTTATTTGTAGCTCATAATAGATTTTTGATATTTGTTTACGATCACATTTTCCTCACACTTTAGTATAAAATTAATGGATTTTATTATGTTATTTGTATACATGAATGAACATTGCTCAAATATTTGGAAAAAGACATTCAGTATAATGCCTTTTTTGCATGTAATGGTCCCTAAGATTGTATAAAGGAGTGGAAACTATTTTTTAAATTCATCCACGCATAATAAATTGAAAATTTCCTACACAGTTTGAGTTACGTTATTGCAATATATTCAATTCTTATAATCGGTTTAATACATGTAATACTGATGGATAGAATGTGCAGTATTCCATATTGAGTATATATATATATATATATATATATATATTAGCCAAGTAGTATTGCCGTTGGCATATTTTAACGTGTTCTCGATCCAAACCATACATTCCTCAAAGACATCTCTCTTTATGGTACAAAACCGAAGTATTTCTACTACTATCTACTAGAACCACACCTCCAGGCATTCTAGTCAAACTGATTTTTCCACCTCGATATAACCAAGCCTTTACGTCTCTGTATAAATTGGAATATTCGTTTTACTATCACCGCATTTTGCACCGATGAAATTTTTTCTCACAGAGAAATATGATTCGAATATTTATTGAACGAGCAATAAGTTCTTCTAAAAGAACTTGTATCTTATGAGAGCATTATTCTGTGACGCTAATATGTAATCATTTTCATCTTTTGATATACACAGACAATGTTTTCTTCCTCAATCATTTTTGGGGAACTGATCTGATCAATATTAACTAGGGGTTCGAATTATCGAGACTATATTGTATACCAGAAATATAAGCTATACAATAATAGTTTTATTTTAAATAACAAATTAACGTGTAAACATGATTATCGGTGAAATTAATAAAAACAAGTAAATACTTAAAGAGAGTTTTCACACTCCATCAATTCCGATGAATTTTTATTCATTCGCAACTGGGAGAAAATGCTTAAGCTACAAAATATTTCCTTATTTTAATTACCCTATGTAAGTAGCTTCACGTATAAAACACTTATTTCCAATATGGAGGCCGCTTAAAATAAACCATCTTAAATTAACCATAAAATAACTACCGAAGTTAAAGAGCCATTATTCCCCAGCGGCCGTACAATTTAATGGATAATTTCCCACTATTGGTGAAATTTTAAGCAGTAGACGGAATACTTTATTTAATTGAGTTAGCACATGTAATTTGAACATTGTAACTCTGCATCTACAGCAGAAGACTGATTGATGAAATTTATAATTTTAACTTTAGGGAAATTCAAACACAAAAATTATGAATTTTGACGTCATCAGAGAGAGAAATACAAGAAAAGTAATGCTTACTGACTAATCCGATTATAAGTAATTTAAATAAAACCAAATATGATTCGAAGAAATGTAAGTCCATTTTACCATTTTTAATTAGTTTTAAGCATAATACTTTGTATTTTTTTTTTTAATTTCGAGTCTATTCTTTTTATCATTTATTATCTGTAAATGGGTTTTTTTTAATTTATTTCCCATACTTTTTATTATTTATTATTAAGTATAATTTCTAATGTCACATAATAATGTTATTCTCATGTGAGTTATAAATTTAAAAAAATATATATTCTGTACAATCAAGTCTAATTCATAAGATTTTTTTAAATTATATATGAACAATTTAAAATTCACATTTAATTAAGAAATTGTAATAAATAACAAGAAAAATATTGCTTGATTTCATAACAGTCGTAGAAAAGTAGGAAAGAGATATATCAGTTCATAATCTGTTGTAGACAGGATCGATATAAATAATTAATTCCGATAAAAGAGCCACTTGGGACAGATATTTGTTTTATTTATATGGATATTGTGTATATTAAACTAGCTTGGAAGATCTTATTGGTATTTGCCAACATCGGTATATATGTATACGGTATCGGTGTTTAGTTATAAAGTTGAGTATGAGGCAGTATAATGTGGGGTATACCCTTGCATCTGCAGGGTACATGCAAGAAACGTTTGCAATTAACATGCAGCTTGTTTAATTACAATTCTGAACAACTACACTTCCTGAACTTAAATTATTCATCCTTATACTGTTAAATACTTAGTCGATGTCTTTGCATAACAACGGCTTAAATATCCATAATTATCACATAACTGAAATAATACGAGAATATATACATGTATTTAAATTACTAAATAATTACACAAAATAAACACAAAAATAATTAAACCCTTAATAAATATTCCCACACAAAAGTTACTACCAAAGATGTTTTGGAATATATATACCTTCTTACCTCTAGCAGTCGATTTTTTCTCTGTTTATTTACTTCCACTATTTGTTTTTCGACCCCTTACTGCATGACATTTCCGATTTTTTTGAAATTGATAAATATTATGAATCATGAATGGCAAGGCCCGGGAAAAATAATTAAAAAAATATTAAAGCAATATTTTATCGGGAACGAAAGTTTTTGGCCTAATTTGAACCTCCTCAAACTCAAACTCAAATTAAGTAAATATTTATTTTTGCATTTTTATAATTACATCATTAGAAAGCAACTTAAATTAGCAATATGATACAATATTCAGCTTATTAAAAAATGTACTTGAAATATATTTAAAATTGCGTTAAATTTTTGGCCTAATTTGACCCTTCATGCGGTAAGGGGTTAAAACTAATCGAATGTAATTTTTAACTCTTTTGTCGCTTATGTTTTGACATTCATATCATATAATTTACCTTTGAAACATTTTTTTACCAGCTTTTTAGCATATAATAAGATTTCCAAGAGTGTGAAAAATCGTATTTTCAGCCCATGGTGTCTGTATACGAGGCTTTTCAAGAAAAAGCATATGTTTATAGGGTTTCCCTATAAACGGATTTCTCTTTGGGT
The DNA here is from genome assembly GCA_022606485.1 of Agraylea sexmaculata. Lineage (NCBI taxonomy): Eukaryota > Metazoa > Arthropoda > Insecta > Trichoptera > Hydroptilidae > Agraylea > Agraylea sexmaculata. Next base: position 9,997 of record JAGTTH010000735.1, read on the forward strand.
AATATGAAAGACTTTTTAGGTATACAAAGCGTATGTGATGTGGTCTAGAAATGTGAAAAGTATAATGTTTACTCGCCGAAGTGCTGTTTTATGTTAGATGCCAGATATTGTGTGATAAGCTAAATACAGTTTCCAGTAAACTTCACATCTTATCAATAATGTATTGCCAGCAATGTTAAATCCGATTATTGCAAACGAATTATTTCAAACAGTATCAATAAATACAAAAAGGATAGGTTAGGTGTATTTTTGATAGATATATATATATATATATATATATATATATATATATATATATATATATATTGGCCACAAAAAGGTTTTAAAAAATTACTTAATGTTAATAAAGACATTATTTTATCTATTTATCAATTTATATTAAATACGCCTCAAATACAAAATAAAAAAACTATGCTTTGGTTATTATTATTATTATTATTCATTCAGATATAATATTTTTATTAGTTTTAAAAAATCATCATTTTTACTTAATAATCACTGTGTTGACATTTTAAACATAACTTACTACAAATTTCAACACACATTTAAGAAAAAATATGATCATCATAATAATGCAAAATTAAATTATTTGATTTTTCGTTATGAATCAATGATAAAGATACGAGGCAGAATATTGAGTTGTTTTTTTTTAATACGAATCAATATCATGTAATAGTCAGATAAATTTGATATTCTTGCAGAAGGTGGATGAAATTCTATTTAAGTAGTGAAATAGGAAGTCTTGAAGCATATAAACAATGTACCGGTAAAGGCTCTGAGTTTGTGCATTTAATCTGGAAGCTTTAAATCCAGGAGAACTTTATCCAGATAACAGCTGTCTTCAGCACAATTTTACTATCAACCAACACAACGCAATGCCGACTTGAATTTATTAAACATTTCATATTTTCATCGTTTAAAATTTTATTCCCATTCCCATCGAAAACGTTGTATTTGAAACATACATTAATGTGGGAAGCAATATTGGATTTGACGTACACAGAGAAAGCTTCTGAAAAATTCTGCAAAGTTAGTACTTTTTGCTTTGAAGATAACCTGTGCGCCTGGAAATAAATGTACATAATCATGTCCCTAGAATATTTAAAATATATTAAATATTATGAAAAAGACAATCAACTTTCAGCTGATTAAATGAAATATAAACTATTATTTAAAAAAAAAACTTAAAACACCGTCCTTTCGTTTTTTTACAACCCATTATTTAATTAGGATGACTTTCAGAACTTAAGATTGAGGTATGTAATTGTTTTCGAACTTATGAAACTAAATAAATATGTATGTTAATATCTCAAATAAAGCAGTTTAAATTAATGAAATATTTATTGAGCATTTGATACGCTATTTGAAATATACAACCGCAAATACCTGCGATGAAATATGAAATAATATAGATTTCATTTATCAAAAACTATATAATGTTTAATGCCAAGTGCGTGGATTGTTTATGCGCGATTAAATAAGAACAAGATCGCTAAAAAGATATTTAAATATGAATTTAAAGCTTGAAAAACAAAAAAACCTTTTTTTTAAATATAAATTTTCAAAATTTGTATTTAAGACTGGTCGTCGTTACAATTTTTTGTATATCGGAAATTTTTTATTATTCTGAAGGAATAAGCCATGTTATTTAGGTGAAACCAGTTATGTAATAATAATAATATTTATTATTTACCAGAAATATACAAATGGGAATACGTGTATCAAGACAGGAGGACAGACGAAAAATCTATAATTGTAAGTGGCTTTACTTTATTCATAAAATATTCAGTATGGTATATGGTAGATATCATTGAGGTAAGTGTTGAGGGAGTATATTCGCGAGTGTAGGTCGTAGCAGCGTAGTGGTGGTTGTCGTAGCGCCGTAGTCTACGAGTCATTCAGTCTAACAGACGCCGTAGTGAGCGACGCTCGTCTCTATAAAGTGTTCTAATACTCTCGTAGATCATCAAGCCAAACTTCACATAACTTTAAACATCGTAAAGTGGCAAGTGCTCTACGTGTGCATATTAGTGTGTGAATATATCTTCCCCTATTTTACATTTATAATTTTCGACACATGTGTCTCTCACTCCGCATATATTCATTTTAATTATTCTCTCAATAAACTTTTGCAACTTTTCTGCCAACCTTGAAAATCACAATCTTAAATTATTTAAGCAATAGCTCAATTATAAATATCATGCGTCTATTTATTTGTTTTATGTTTTTTATATGTGAATTATTATATGAATATTTACACAATTTATACAGAAACAACTTTTTACAAATAGAAAAAATTTTTTAAACCTAGATGACAATAAAGTACTTAAGCAATAAAATGTCAACTATGCAAAAAATTGTTGACATTAAAATATTTTGCTTCAATTTTTCAATACATTTTAAATATAATTTAAATAATTAAAATATATACATATTTATAATATTATGTAGATTTTGTTACTGTCTAGAATTTTATTTCGACTAGACTAGTCATCTGCAAATAATGAAGACTAGTTTTGCTAATTGTAGTCGAAAGGTCTCTGACAGTTATAAAATTGTTGTCTATTTAATATAAGCTATTTTATGAGCTTTTTAAAACATTTTAAATATAAATTCATATTAAAAATAAATAACTGCTATCTTGTCACCAGTTTAAATAAAATTTTATAATATATGGTTAAATGACAAAAAATATAATGAAGCTTTATTAAATTTGAATTTTCCATTTTTGTTAGTAAAAAACATCTTATGAATACGTACAGAGTAAGTCAAGAAATTTTAATTTAAAAAAATTTGATATGAGAGGTAATATTAGAAAATAAAAAGTACCTAAAGGAAAAAACCTATTTAAAAATAGGAGGATTAATACAATCTTCTTTCAAATGTATCTTGTATTAAATTATTATTCGAGGTTATTTTAATTTAACATTTAAATGCAGGTCTTGTGCTCAAAAATTTGACCATATCCTGGAAAACTACAGATGGATCCCATTAAAAGTAAAGTCGAATCTAGCATGTGGAATTATGATTAACATAAATTTGCATACGTGTTAGTTGTTTCGCGCTCATCAAGAGCAGAATAAAATACAAATTAATTCTAAAGTACATCAATCACAGGAGTTAGATGGCCGTGCATATTATCCTTTGAGACCCGTCCTTAATACTTGTTCTGGGCGTGTCCTAATTTAAATATTTATTTAAACGGAATTCCTAGTCACGTTTATTATCAGGCGCATATACCCTAATTAGTAAAAATTGAATGTAAATTTATGATGGGCGTATTAAATATTGAATTCAAATACAGCATTAATTTTTACCTACGCATAATAAGATTTGGTAAAAAAAACAAATTTTGGTTGAGTAAATATGCCTTTAAAATATATGTACTTTAAAATCATGATTTAGTCTAAGAATACGCTAAATTACTTAAGAATTTTATTTAAAATGTGTGTAGTAGACATATTTTCTTAAACATAGATGATCTTTGTTATTAATTGTTTTATAGAATGAAGACATGATAAAGTTTTATATATTTTTTTAGCAATAATAACATTTTTATTTTGCCTTATTAAATATTTTTAATGAATATATATATATATATATATATATATATATTAATTATTGGCTTAATTAAGGTTCCACCGTTAATTGAATTGATTTATTTGTCTCCCTAAAATCACTCCCCATTGTATAATATTAATAAAAAATAATTGCATCCATTAAATGAAAGCATTATTTTTACACGCTCCTATGAATTTTTCATGACGACTACATTTAAAAATACTCTTTGTTCCGCCGTCAACCATTCAACTCTCAACGTATTTATTATCTGTAACTTTGCATTTGGTTTGATGTTATCATTTTAATTGTAATATTTGTATGTGAAACAAAACGATAAATCTCCACGTACGAGTTTGTTACCACGTCATTGTTAAGAAGAGATGCTCGAAATGATGAACTGTCACCCTTTGTATTAAATGTTTGTTGTGCGATTCCTTTGTATAAGAAAAACATTGCCTTTATCGGATAATTTTTCATATGTATCCATATGTCGGAAAAAACATATTTTTTTTAGACATTTTTGAGACAATTGCATCGTTTGTTTGAATTAGATTTATTATCCAATGTGCCCAGAAAGGCAAGTACAAAAACAGTTTTTGAGGATGGATTATATGAGATTCAAATGGCATTGGTTAGATAAGGTTAGGTTCGTTAATAGTTGTAACAGTTTAATATTTTGTTCTTTAAGAGTAATTTTAATTTGAAAATATCAGCTGTGTATGTTTAGGATGTGGATTATACTAATGATATTTTAATTGCCCACATTAGTTGTTCATTATTACTCGTTATTTTATGATGATTCAAAATGGTGTGATTCAATTCAAATGAGCTTATGAAAACTTCCATTCTCGTAGCTATAAAACCATTTCACATTAAGAACTTTAATATCGTTGTTTGTTACAGTATCTGAAATATTTTACAGCAAAACATCATGCAATAATATCGTAAAGATTTCTCCACAATGCATTCATTCATCATTTTGCCAAAGAATAATATGATGGGTGTAAACTTTGCCCATTTTTCAGACCCGAAATCGTCACGATTAGGACTTCCCTAAAAATTTCCTTTAATATTTTAAGTGAAAATTTTGTTTCTCTTTGTAGTTTTTGTAATACGTGTTGAACCTATTAAATCGATCATGCGGCCGAATGAGTAATTTTAGTAGTCAATAGTTGATCGTTAAATTGAAACTTTTGATTGATTTTTACGTTGAAATAAAAATAATCTATATAAGAATATTTTAAAACAAATATAATTAAGGTAATGACAATAAATTGGCGTATGAACTTTATATTTAACTACTCTACTCTACTATTTAAAAATAACAATATTTTTCAGTTTGTCTGCCTTTCAACTATTTTTACTATTGTAAAATACTATTTATACATGGCAGACTAAATTTTGATACAATAATTTAATTCATAGGCTTATTTTAGTGTGTTAATTTAATACAAATTATTTAAGTCACACGTTCTTTATATCACGACCGTGAACGTATACGGTAATGAGGAATCAGTGAAACATTCAAAGGAACTTTAAAGACGTTTGCGGTTAATTCTACGGAAACAATTAATTCAAAAGGTAGAACAGGTGGTGTCCAATTAGATCCAAGTATATATATATATACCTTCATTGATCATGACAAAGAAAAACATTATTCTCTACAAGTTTCTTCAACTGTGATAAATGTAACGAGGACGGAAGCTCTAAAACTAGACAAATTTATCACGGTTACCTCATGCAAAATAGTCCTGGGTTAAAGGGGACACAAAACTATACACCAGTTTCGGAACTCTTTTAAAATGACCAAAAAAATGTAATTCGACTGCTCTAAAATTATTTGAAACTTCTACGCAATATGCAGTGATATGTAGAATTTGTTGACTCATCGAGTTTTAAATATAGGATAAAACACACATTTAATGGCTGGACTTCTTAGATTCTAAATTATAGTCTCTAGAACACAGGTGAAGGTGTTTTGAGAACTGAATTTAAGAGCTTAAAATCCTGTAAACAATTGTTGTATTACATCATATTATTTCAAACGTTTCAACTATACATATTTACAATTGTTTTTGATTAAATACTATGACAAACCAAAAAAATAATGTTTTATCTTTGCATATGAATATTAATATTCGCCGACTGTCAAGAAATGAAGTAAATAATTTAAAATACACTTAAATTTCGAATCATTCACTTAACGTAAAATGCATATATATATATATATATATATATATATATATATATATATATATTATATAATGTTAATATAATTATTCAAATTTAGCAACTTCGCTATATATTATGTTTCATTCAAAAATATAATAAATGTATAAACCTTTATAATATAGATGAATATTTTATCGACTTCTTGATTTCATAAATGACCACCTTACTATTAAATGTATGCCATTTATAGGCAGATTTGTCATAATCCCGTTACAAACATAAAACCCTTAGTGACCCGGAAATTATGTCATAATAAAAGTACGAGCAATTCAGTCAATTCATGCAATAAACCTTTCGCCATGCAAACAGCAAAATACATTTTGTAAAATCACCAGCTGTGAATAATTTCGCAAATAATACCTTATCTGATCGTATTCGGCGAAATAAATATGAAAACACACCTTCTGACAGGAAAAATGGTATTGTGATATCGACTGTGGTAGAATCATGGTAAAATATTCTTGTAACATATTAATCTTTAGGAAAATTAGCTCATTCTACATATTCACAATGAAATTAAATTTAATTGTTCATGTAACTATCTCAATAATGCATATTTTAATATTTAAAATACTTTTTGCGATTCTCGAATCTCGTGTATTATGCGAAACCATTCAATTTACACAATATCACTTTTTATGAGTAGATTCCTTCGCCTTTTCACACAATGGACTTGTCCCAGAAGTCCCTGAGGAGACTTTCTCTCATATCATTTTAACCTCTGTAATATGCGCCGTGCTCGTGAGTTTTTTTACTGACTCAAAAATAGCCCATTTCGTTTATCCGATATGTTAAATTTTACAAAATCTTGTTCGTATATCTTGCCATTACATGCCAAGATATTTGGTATGAACGTGTAAGCGATTACGGTTTAACAGCTGTTTTTACACACAGTCTTAATGCGACACATAATAATGCGTTTTCACTCTTTGTTGATATACATATATTCCTTATTTATATTTTGTTTTAGTAGAATATATATTTATGAATATAACATAAATTATACCTAACTACAGATGCACAAAATCATGAAAACATCCAAAATAAATATTTTCTAGATTTATTTTTTATTGTTTTCCACATCTGTCTGTTGTTACGATTACGATCGATGGAGATGAAACAATTTGCACCTGTTGCGTGAATGGTTTTTAAGAATTATAAAATTTATTACTTGTGTCTTCACAGAGCATAATAATTTACATGTTTGTCTAATTGCATAAATTAAGGCGCATTTAATACACAATTATTTTTAAATTTTTATTATCACTATAAAATCAAATATTTTGCTTGGCATGAATTAAAATTACTGAAATCCTTGCAAGTGAATTACTTTTTCAAAAGTATACATAAAGCGCTGTTATAGAAATAAGGTAATCTTTTATACGATTTAGTATAATATTATTATATAAAGTAGTCTTCCATACAGACCACTCTGTAGGTAATACTTCAATAAAGAATGTATGCTGGGCCCATATAAATCATCCCGAGTGAGCCTTTGAAGAGTGGAAATATATTTTTCGTCGTATTTGAAGATATACAATCTATATGGAAGATGGGAAGACGTATGATGCAACGGAAATAGTGAAACACAATGAGCTCGAAATTACTTTTATCCTTTGATGTGGTTTGTCTCCAACCAAAGTTGCAATAAAATTTCACAACAAATTCAACATCATTTCATAAAACGGCTGACGCTATTTTCCATCAAATATCTTACGAGTAAATCGGGCGTTTTACTTTTAAACTTTAATGGTTTGATTGTATCATAAGTTTTCTGCTTGTTTCGGATATTAAATGTGCGTGTTATTATGATTCGTATTCACAATGAAAGGTGTTCTGACGGTATAACTTTATTTTAACACTTTTTTTAACAGAATAATGGATTCGACCCGAAAGTATCGATGGCTTATTTTGATTCGATTCTTATCGTGTGATTAGACATCAAAGTTCAACTTTAACCTTGTGGTTGTTCATCCGGCCCTAAATATTCATGAGCAATTTACACAAAAGTCAATCGAAAAATACGATTTTTATCTAGCTTAAATATACACTCACTTTGCCATTAGACCTTGATTATATATCAATCGATTCCATGCATATAGAGAATTTTCAATTTGAATAATTTAATCACTTTTGATCAATATAAGTGTTGGAAAAATTGGATAGTTATAAGGTTGTTAAATTTTTCAAAATATATTATACTAATGATCTACATATGAATAATAGGCTTCACCATACTTTCTGGAAGGTGTTTCTTTTTAATAAATAAAATAAAAATAATCAAAAACGACTTAAGGTTATATTGGAAACATGTACCTTAAAGAAACTTAAATTCAAGTATTGCTAATGAATAGTTATGAATTTAACATATTTTTACTGCGTACTATTAAAATATAATATACATTCAAGACGTTTTTTATTGCATATAAACGTTTTAAGATTTAGTTGTTATTTTGTATATAAATAACTACACTTAAGTTTCGCCAATTTTAGAAATATTCTTCTTTTCTACCTCTTAATTTTTTTGGAAATTATTTCATATTTATGTTGATTGATAAAATAAAATTAATAATAAAATTTTAATCGATGGTTTTGATGTATTTAAATCAATGATTATTGTTCTTAAGTTAGCATTTAAACTGAAACGACTTCTAAAATCAATACCATAAAATATTCTCACGTATTATCGTTAAAACGAATAGGTAGTTAAATATGCACGATGAGAGTTACCACATCGTCTTACACATTGCTAATTAAATTTTCATAAATTTCAGCCTTTGTCACCACGCCGAAGTGAATAACGATGCGTATACGAAAGTGAGAAATGAGTGAAAAATGAATGCCACCGAAGATGTCAACGAGGAATACAACCACACTTGGAGATCAGAGAAATATGATGTATCCAATCTGTCGTTGGCGAAGGAAGCCAACGTCTCCATATTGCATTATGAAATATATGGGACTACGGAATATAGCTTGTACAACCAGACAACCACGGAATGGTGGAATGCGACCGCTGATACTGACATGGCCAAGTACGAGCAAGGGGATAATTGGTGGGCACTATTAGCCTTGTTATTAGTGTTTGCCACAGCTGCTGGAAACATATTAGTGTGTTTGGCTATTTGTTGGGAAAGAAGATTGCAGAATGTCACCAACTACTTCCTCATGAGTCTTGCCGTCACAGATCTGATGGTTGCCATACTTGTCATGCCTTTGGGGATTCTCACATTGGTCAGAGGTAAGCTAGTCTATCTTTTTTTATTATTATTATTAAAAGAAAACAGTCGTCTGGAATACCAGAGAACCTACATCTCTGATGGAGCTTTTTTGAGAGAGTTTTTCATACATAACAACTTGTTAATTGTCTGTCGGTGATCTTAACTATTACTAGTTACACAGGTCACCGACAGTGCGGTTCTGCCCGACTTTGGAGAATGTTCCAATATGTACTAATGCATTTTGCAATGAGGTGAAAGGCCAAGATAAGAAAGAGGGTTTGTTTCAAAGTTTACTAATTTTTTTGTGTATTTATTAATATACGCCCAGAGGAGCTCCTTAAGAAGTTTATTAAAAATTCTTTAGACACAACAACGTGTTAGTTTATTGTCTTTTGGTGGTCTTGGCTATTGCTAGTTAACATAGGTCAATAGAGCGGCTCTGCTCGATTTAAAAATCGCCTCAGTATTTACCTTACAATCCAGGACAATCAGAGTAAACCTGGATCAAGACGGTCGATCGCGATTTTATTAATATAATTCCCGGTCTCCTAGTCGTAATAACCGAGCAAATCAATTCAAAAATTCTTGACTTGAGTGGGAATCGAACCCATGACCACAGTATTTGTAGCCACGCGTCTTATCCCCTGAGCTATGAACGCTTAATCTTAAAGGCCTCGTAGCAATCAAGGCTAACCAATGAAATAACAGCATAACATACATACAAGATGGACTTGAACTAACTAATAAGAAAATTTAGGGGTGGGGAAAATTTTTATTTTATTATTATTATTAAATAAAAATATTCATGGTGCTTTTGGAATCGAGTTTGGGCCCTCACCTTGGAACCAGCTGTTTCTCAGAATTACACAATAGTCACTATTGCGTGTTTATTGTATCTGTGAAATACGTATTTAATAAATTCATAAAATATTCTCAGTTAGTTAAATTCCACCTTGTATAAATTTTTATCTATTGAATTTTTTCGTTTTGGTTATCACATACAAACATCTTAATAATAGCTCTCAGGAAACAAATATTCAAGTATCGTTACATTTTTTCAAAATACAAATATGTTAAGACTGTATTATTTAAACGTGTCGGAGAAAAACTTCACGATAACACTAATTTTTGGATTTTTTTCAATGTTTTTCGATTTTTAGGTACGAACATACATATATTAATAGTAATATATTGATTATTAATTGAAGGTTGGAAATATGTTATGAATCATAACAATCCCTACATTTCATTCAAATAATATACCGTACAATACAGGTATATATGCATTTTAAAATACTTTTGTGTAAAGATATTTAATAAAAATATACCTTTAAATCGATGATAAATGTTTCAACATTCTTGTTAAAGTTGTGGAAGCGTTTTTATTACATTTTTTACATTTCAACATGATGCTTTATTTATATTGGGTTGACACGGTCACTTATTCTTCTCCTTTATATCGATTTTTTTCTCTATGTTACATATTTGTGATGTGACCTATGTATAATAGAAATTGTCACTTCACAATGTCAGTGTTCAGTGATTAATTATATGACCCCTTCTAGTTGATTACAAATGTGTGTCTCCTGTGTCTTGTCATTTTATTACACAATATAGCGTATACTACGATAATCTGACATATTATATGATTACTTTTCTGCCTTGCCTGTATCAAACTAATTGGACTTCTTTCTAGGAGGTAGATTTGTAAATAAGATTAGTAAGCTCCGTGATGATCGTGATCTATTTATTCTCATTCTGGTCTCGATGGAAAGTTTTGTAAAGAAAATCCAATACGAGTATGTGTTATTCCACTTAGCTTTTCACCAATTAACATATCCAAGTCACTTGTTCACGTTCTCTGCATACTGATCACATATTAGTTTCACCAATGTTTATATCCAAAGTTTTACTTTAGACAGTATAAATAAACTCCTACGTGTCGTTGAAGCGAAAGGATTATATATTGACAGGGGTTAGTTGTTTGGAGGTTAGCTCAATATAAACCTTTCACAATTATTATAGTTAAAAAGTATTTTGATTCAAAATAATATATATGTTTTTAATAATAAATCTATCAGATGCGTATATATTTTGACCAAACTCAAATAGGTCGTCTTCAACATCGATATATTATTTTTATGAGTAGGTAAATAATACAAAAAATACACTTCTGCAAATTTTTCGTACTTTCCCAGTATTAAAAATACATATTTACTGATATAAAATAAGCACATTGAATAATATCTCGGATTTAAAATATTTCTTAAGCAAAATTTGTTAATAATAATGATGATGATAATTCTAAAATATCAAAAGGGTGTCTTTTCTTTTGTATGTTTTTTTTCATTAAGTAATTGAGACTTTATTTGTTCATTGAAGAACTTATGTCAAAATGTTGTAAAATTAGAAGGTTCATTGTATATATATATATATATATATATATATATATATATATATATATATATATTTTAATCTATTATAAAATCTCACTATTTTACGCGCTTATTCTAAAAGTTGGTTCGAAAAATAAAAACTTTTTTGTTACATCTTCTGAGTAGTCCGGCATATAAATCATAAAAAATATATTGTCCCCGGGGTTAACAATGACTGACAGATAATCAAAGTTAGTGTAGAACCTATATTCAATAGAAAGTGCTTAGATGAACAAATCAAAAGTTTGAATTATCTCCCGGCAGCCCGTCTATCGTATTTTGTATGAGGAAGTTTTCACAGCACAAAAAAGATACATTTTTTATAGGCTCGTAAATTTTAATGAATTTGCTTAAATTATATGTATTTAAAAATTTGTCGTGTAATATAATAAAAATTTCCACTTTTCGGCTGACATTCACACAAAAGCCCGTAGTGTTTATATGGTTAGCAAAGTGATAAACAAATTTACCTGGTTATGTGGTTAACTTCCTCGACTTTCAGCAGAACGTTCCCAAATAATACTTTCATTGTTCAAACTAAGCGCAAAATGCAATTTGAACTCATAAATTCCATTTCTGGAACCACACTCTCCAATATTAAATTTACTTTCCAACTACAATTCACTTGCTTACTCGAGTAATTTAGTTATTATTTTCAAACAATCACCATGATTGCGCCTCGTTTCAAATTATAATGTTTAATATTCACAATTTAACTTTCCTTATTTTATTTAGAAATAGACTACACGTCTAAATAGAGAACTTTTTTATTTATCCATATTAAACTCGAATTGTATAAAACATACCCACTAAGAAAAGTTATTTTTGCTTGATAAATAAAATTATTTGGCTTCGTGCCAGTTTATTATAAAAAAGGCACCTTCTGGTTATGAAATATATTTATAGTCTGACATTCCCGTGTATAAAATACTTGATAGGTGTAATGTGTAGGTGCTACGGCGTAGCTGTGTAGTAGGCGTACTATTGAGTAGGTTCTATGCTTCATAACGATCCCATCATGTACTCAAGCGCTACCGACAATTCAATCATTTAAATTGGCCTCCTTTTATCCAGTACCTAATATGCATCAAATTTATATTAATATTTCAAATCATTGCTATTCATTCATTTTTTACATGTAATTGTTACGATACGAGATTTATAATTAAACACGATTAACCTTAATCGGAAAGAAATGGGTCATTTTTATATTGTTTTATCAAATGTTTCACCGTCTCAAAGAATTGTGAAAAAGGATATTATAAACCTAAAATACATTGAATATTGTGAGTTATTCCAAATAGAATAATAATTATTAAAATATAATATTGTGATTGTAGAATAATAATTTAAAAAATATAAGAACCTGGAGATTTTTTACATTTTCATTAGAAACCAATTGAAAATGTATTAGCAAACAAACTCCTGGCAAAAAAGTGTTTACAAATAAAACTTACTCAATTTATATAATTGTTTTCATTTTATGTTGAATAAATACTTGATTGTCATTATATTCGAGAAAGAATGGAATCAATATTGATACTTTTTCAATACAAATTGTCTATTTAATGACCGCATTTCATGTCCGAGTAGCAAATGATACTATTCTGTCAGTTATGCCGCAAGTTGGATTTTATTTCTGTTTTTATTGTTTTCGTAGCCACTATTGAATGATACGTGATGCCGATGTTTAATCGAATGTTTCGAAGGATATTGTTTCCTTTCTTTGTATATATTGATATTATTTCCCTTACATTGTGTCATTTTATTGGCAATTTGCATGCAAAAGAAAAATCTTCATTTGTTATATAAAAAAACTTATCCGAAGAAAACAATCAATCCGAAGTATTTTTTAGATAAATCATGATTATTAAGATCGATTCTATATTTTTTGGATATTTTAAATCGGGTGATTATTTTATTATGTTTATTCCACATTCAACCTTTACTCTATATAGAATTTTTATAATGGATAGACAATTTTATTAAAAAAAAAACATGATAGATTACTATTTAATTATTATAAAGTATCATTATAACATTTGTCTGGTTGGTCTCTTTTATAATTTGTATGGGAAAAATGAAAAAAAAATGCCGAAGAAGGATCAGGTGAAATTTACTTTAAATATTAAACGTCAGCATTAAAGTGGTTGAAAATCTTTTAAGATCCTATATATTTATCTAGGTATAATTTTCGGCAAAGGCAGGCAAAAAGCCTCCTCAGTTGTAGAGTTCAAAGGTTGGCTAAAATCACACAAAGATCTTTCAACAGTGTTTAAATTATATGGAAGTCCTCCCACATCTTCCCACTGGATAAACCACCCAACCTTATTAGCGGGACCTCCTACTTCCTGACCTTAAATTACTGCACACCATACATAAAGGAGATAAAATCAACCCCCACTTACACATACCGAGATATTTCAAGTCATTGTGTCTGAATAGTGCGTGAATAATGTGCTGACTGTAATCTTTCCTAGACCCTATTTTAAGCACTTTAATTATAATATATGGTTGAACGAATGTGGCTTTGAATCCTATTGTCATCTACACCATAACCATTAAATCCCTAGTTATGTGTTAAGTTTACTCACATTATGACCTTAAATGTTATCATATAAAGATTTATTCATAATAATTTTCCATCGTCAATCTTAGCACATTTGATTAAAAAAAAAAACAAATTAATTTCAGCGAAATTTTGCGCCATAACCTCAAAACTGCTTTGTCTGCGACATTTTGGAATGCTTTTTGCCACTAAATTTGAGTAATTACGGTGATTAGAATTCTATATTATTCTAATTAGTTCAGACTTGAACTTGAGATTATGTTTCTGTAATTTGTATAAATCCCACATTAAATTAAAAAGTCCTGGCTAAACATAACACATATGAAAATCGAGATTCGCTGTCAGTTTTATATATTTTTAACTGTTGACAGTTCGCTGCGATTTTGAGTTCTTTAAAGCTTGGGATTCCCAGGCGTGCGTCGCCGTAAACGTACACCGTAAAGTCAGTATTAGAGTTGCTTTGCTGTATTTTTGATCAGTTTTCTGTTAATAAGTATTAACTAAAAACCGATCATAAGTGTAGCTAAGTAACTTTACTATCGTATTTATGGTGACGTATGCCTGGGAATGTCTTACTTTATACCGTGCCTTTAATCTCTGATTCTTATATTTTTTTCTTAAATAATATATTATAAAAACCTAGCGATGAATGAAAAAAATATATGAAACGGAAAATATTATATATGCGACATCAGTTTGGAAGTTTTGAAGATCGAATAATATGAAAGAGGATGAAGAGTCTCATTCCTCTTCTTCAGCAGAGTTTCAGGAAACTCAGCAATAAAACTTTTCTACTGACTCCCCACTCGCTTGTATGCATATTATCATATCAATTGACTCTCTAACAATTGAATAAAAAGTATTAAATAATTCTGGAGCGGGGTTTTGTTTTGTAAATTAGAGTTTAAATTAAGAAATTAATTTGTATTTGATTGGCTATAAACCCTGACTGGGAGTGGCCACGAAAATAACTGATAACATCATAGACTTACCTATTATCTAAACCAAATCGGAATGTTCTTCAAACACGCTACTCGCAAGATGAGTTTGAAAAAAATAGTAAGAATGATTGAAAAAATCCCATAGAATTCATTACTAAATATATATTGGAAATTCACCAACGAAGTTTATTATCTGATCAAATATTTATAAATGGAGTGCGTATATTTAGCTTGTTCAATCTTTACCGAGCAAATAACTAATTACAAACATTTTCATTAGCAGCCGTTTGATATGCAAATAGTGCCAAAAATAACATTTTTGCCTTTTCGACAAAGATTATTTTTTTTTTATAATTTAATATTAGAGATTTTATGCCAAAACGTAGCAACGACTCGTCTACGGTAATAAAATCAATTATTTTAGAATATTTTTTATGAACTCTAGCTTAAAAAGACTTACCTGTCTAAGTAAATATATATTGTTTAATAATATCAGAGATTTTAGAGGCGTATATAATAAATACATTTTGTAAATATAAGAATAATTTATAACGCTCACACTTATGTATATATTTTTATTTATTAACTTGATTACATGAATTACAATAGACCGAGGTATTTTTTAAAATTTATAATGATCGAATATAAATATTTTTTTTACATATTTCTAGCATGCCATGTAATAAAGTATTGTATGTATTGAGATACAAAAACTTTAATTTTATTTTGTCGCTAATTTTATTGGTAGCAGAAAATAGTCTCACGCAAGTACGGTGATTTAAAAGTAAAAAATTGCACGAAAGGGACTTTTATCAATAACTAGCATATTTTATTAAATACATAGTTGATTAAGTAACGTATATAATGATAGAAATATAGATGCTATAAATATTAACGAGGCAAATTAGCATTATATTGTTGACCTTCCCCGTTGAACTTAATACAGAAGAATGCCATTTTGTGGCACATCGCTCATTTTGACCATATTATTATATTTGCATGAAAAAAATAATTAATTAATGGTACTTAAATTAAAATCTTCTAATCTTGGTGGTTGTAAATCATAAATTTTTACGTGAAATCATTAATGTTTCTTAAAGCAAAACAAATAGTTTTTTAAGATAATAAAATCAAAGCTTTTTAAAGAGTTTTCCCATCAATTTTAACCGAGAAGTGAAATAAACTACTTTCATTTACCAATAATATTATTGTTATACGTTGACTGAACTGATTTATTTTTCAAGTAAAGGAATAAAAGCAGATTTAAATTGAAGTAATTTTTATTCAATGTTAAAATTAAATGGATTTTTCAGACCCTTTAAAATAGCACGACAAAAGGTGGATGAGAAATTTTTCTTTCTTTTCATTTAATTACACCACTTTTTCATCTTTTGAGGCTTCCAATTGCTGGTCCCCTAAAATACGCATCAAAAGAGATAATTAAAAATTAATTAACACTCTTCGCGAAGAAGCGATCGAATTTTATTGGTCGCTTGATTTTCAAGATGAAATAAATCGTAAAATACCAATCATATTTGGATAATGAATTTCCATTAATCACCGTATACCAAATAAAAAATCCGAGTATAATAATAATTAAAATGGTTTAATCACCTGTATTGTTCTGTATTGATTTTTTTTATTCCCTTCAAGCTTTACCGGATTCTCCGTATTCAATTAACGACTTCAATGTTATCCGATATTTTTTCTCATTGGGATTCTTCAATCTTGTGGTTTTCTAGATAAGCACTCGCAAGTCAAAATACACTTTAATGAAAAATTTCCAATTGGATTGAAGTTCTATTTGTTGAATATTTGTTTATTTGATGCCAAAGCTTTGCCGGTTTGAAACTTCGGCCGGGATGGTACTTTTAAAGTTTTATATTGATAAATGCACTTCTGTTTTTATATTATACAACGAACGAAGACTTACAAATAATAATTACTGGTAAACCAGATGTAGAAAAGAGAATACATAATCCATGCTGTGAAACTTTTACAGGAAAATTTGTCAAATTGACTGGCCTTACCTGGAATAAATACTTTGACACTTTTTCAGTCATCCACATGTTACATTACCAACAAACTTTTTATATATTTATCTTAATAGGAAAAAAAATCATCTTTGTTCACAATAAAAGACTCTCCTTTTCAAAAATGAAGGAGATTATGGATAAAAAAATAAAGTCCACATAATCCGGCATAACACAAGAAGAAACAGCTTCATTTTATTCTCTCGAACAAGTCGTCTTTTTCCGCTTAAATATTTTATTAAAAAATTTAATCCAATATGGAGGAATAACATTCTATAAATAAAATATATTTATGATAAAAATATTCCAACAAGAAACAAATCCTTACAAGCATTCACTTTTATATATTTTCGATATAAATAAATATATGTACATGATACTTGACACGGCTTACTTTTATTTCCAAAATAATGAATCTTCGAAACGTTCCATTCGATTTCAAGAGTCTTTACTTATTTTCAGATCGCTGATTCTTTGAATGTTTCAAACTTTATTTTTTTATAAACATCCCTCCTTTCAATTATATTTAGTTTAAACTAGATTTATTATTACGAGAAAGCGGATAAAGTTGGATTCATTTAATGGGTACATATATTTTCTCGTGGTTTTCTTATTGCTTTTCTTTGTTCGTATGAACATTTGGTGAAAAAAATCTTTCAATACCTGAAATAAATTGATCCTTATCGTAGAAATTTAAAAATTATATTTTATTTGTTATTTAATTTATTACATATTAAATTATAAAGGTATTTTAGAAAACAACATCCCAATTTAGACTGCGTGATATTTACCATTGTGATAATACACTGAAAGTTATAAATTTATTTAGTTTGTATTTGAGCTTACGTGATGTGGGTGAAACGGTATAATAATCTATTTTCAGAAGCGATTAAATTTTATATATTTTTATGAACACGTACGACTAAGTTACAATTTATGAAATATGCGTTCAAAAATAAATTAAGTATACAAAGTTGATTTTGAATTGCAAATAACGCTTTGAGGCTTTTCCTACAATAGTCTATATATTATTACCTTCTTGAACTATTTCTAGGGCTTTACACAGTATTTTATATTTAAGTGAGAATAACTTTAATTCTTTAAATATAAATTCTCTTCACGTGCATAAGTTACGAATACTTTCATTTGTATATTATTATTACAATAAGGATTGGGTAACCTTAATTAGACTTTGCGGTTTTAAGATTTGAAAAATTTCACTATGTAGCAAAAATCATGGGTTTGCGAGTCAAATGAGTTTTTTTTTAATCTCAGTCTTATAAATAAAAAAACATAAACATTTTTGTGAAAATTACAGGGGCATTACTTTGTTATCGGAGCCATAGGGGGCTATTTTACAAATATGTATTTATTTCTATAGTGGTTTTTTTGAAAAGATTGTTATTATTTTTTAGATGCAACAACGATTTAATACATTGTCTGTTAGTGATCTTATCTACAACTAAATTACACAGTTCACAAAAACAGGTTATAGTTATACAGGTTTGCCACTTAATTATCGTATTAACCTTACAATTCAGGAAACCAGAGTAAACCTGGATCAAGATGATCTATCTAGATTTTATTAGCATGATTACCGATCACCCAGTTGTAATAACCAATAAAATCAATTTTTAAAAAATGACTTGAGCGGTATTTGAACCCATGAAAACTATTTGTAGCCACGCCTTATCTATTAAGCTATTGAGCTATGTTATTCCATTAATCGGAACATATCTTCTTTACGAGGAGAAACCCCATAATAATATAAAAAAATGATTATGGTAAAATAATTACACTTATGAATGTAGGTAATTTTATGATATTTTTAATATACGAACAGTCGTGTTATTATTTAGAAGTAGGAAGACCACATAACTGACACAGAGAGGCCTTTAGAGAATTCCAACCACAAAACAAATAGAGGCTTGATTCTACGCCGATTTACATACAGTTCTTTATAATGTTGTTCAACAATGGACAAGTGGCTTATGGACTGTATAATTTATCATTTATTACAACCACCAAAATATTGTGACTTATCATTTTAACGTGTCAAATTTGCTCCGTCGACAAACTCGCTCAATAACCATTAATAATGCTCCCAAGGGCTCGTTTATAACTAGCCCGTCATTTTTTGCTGAAATCATAATAAACTCAACATTCATAAATTCTGTCAGATTACATAAGGCCCTTTATTGTGTTTTAAATTCATTGAAAAGGGTGCTCATAGAAAATTACACGGATAATTTCAGTATCAAAGTACTTAAATAACAATTCATTGTAATAATAACCTTATTATTTATAATGAGTATTGTACATTTACAAATGTAACAAGAAGTTTGCAAGCAACAGAGTTTTACTTGAAATGGGTTACATTCGCTATTTTATAAACAAGTTTATATGAAACATAAAAATTATAATGTATTGGTTGAAAGAAAGTTGGTTGGAATAAGACATGAAAAAATCTGCTCTTCTCACCCCTTTTTTATTTCTATATTTATCGTGACATACCCATAATTCAATATTCTTCTTGCTTGATTTTTATGACTTGCTTTATTGTGTTTATTGAAGCGAAAGAAGAACAATGATAACCGCTGCATTCTTGTCGTCTTTATACTTTATATTATCAAAAGGATTAATGGTCCTTTCACACGTCGTCCATTGTTTTGATTTATTACCTCAAAGAATCCCTATTAATAACCATGATGTCTCTAAAATTTACATTGCTTCACTGAGAAGTAAATCCTTCAAGATACTGTTTTGACATTGAGCTTCTTTAGAAGTCGTTAAAATTCACTCCTAAGACTCAAACTTGTGTACGTATTATTTTGCATTGAATTTACAGACCCGTCAAATTTACATACCGCAGAAGAATGTCTCGTAAAATATACTTATTTTTTAAATAATATTATATAAAAAGTCTCGTGATAAGTTACAAATCCTATAATAAAGTGTGAAAATATTTTACAATCTTGTACACAAAACTTAGCTGTAAGATTTCGCACTATAACAATGACAAGAATGGTAGAAAAAATTGTATGTGTAGTATTTATTTATTTAATATATGCCTTTTACAGGATTATCTTTAATAAAAGCATTATAATAATGATAACAAATAAAAAGAATAGTAATAAAAGTAAAACAACAACATAATAATATAAAATGAGATAATAGTTACTTTAAATGGTTAACATTATATACTTACAACTATGAATAACAAGAGAAAAAATAAAAATATATTAAAGCCTCTGGATGTTTTTCGGATTGTTTCATAATATTAACATATAATTTATTTAATGGCTTAACTTTATATTGACGGCAACCATTTTTAGTAGTTAATAATTAAATTGATTTAACTAAAAAATTATACTCAATGCATATATATATCTCGGAGTCACTAGAGTTACTAAATGTTTACAATTAATAATTTTATTTCATAATAATAATAATATCTTTTCCATAATATTTTATCAAAATGCAGTTTAATCATTTGTCTAGTATGAATATTTCCATTTACTATATCATTAAAACAGTTATGGTAGGATAGATATGAATTGGCTTTGGTAAATAATTTATTTTAATAATATGCATCAAAACCTACGTAAATTGCTCAATTGAACATTATATTTGTTTAATAAATTCATTCAATAATCGAGATATGTAATGATGTTCCATTTTCTGATAGCCTAATTAGCTAATTATCGGTGCTTGTATTGAAAATATGTATAAAGGGGTTGTCAAAATAACACAAACCAATTTATACGGTCTACAGAAGATTCAATTATAAAGGATCAATTTCAATAGTGAATCGTGGTTGCCATAGTTTAGTCAAAACAAGTCATCTAAAAGCAATAAGACCTCAAAGAGAAGACGAAGCTACAATATTAATATACTAATGATGTATTTGTAAATAAAATAAATTTATTAATATTATATTTTGATATAATTGATGAAAGACACTCCTCGACATTCAACTTTATAATGTGATCATTGTTGACTCACGCATGCTTTTAACCTTTCGACTAATTGTTAAATCGATATACAAATTATATAATTCTTTAATAATATAATAAACCAAATATTTCTTTATAGCGCATTAATTCAATGATTTATTGACTGTTGAAATTCGTAATTCGATCAAGCGGGGATTGAAGAAAAATTATATATATAAAGCCATTCAATCAATCACATTGAAGTGGAATGGCTTATAAAGCCTTTGAAATTTTAATCGCACATTCATACTCTACTATGTCTATGAATATGTCACATTTTTCACACTCTTTATGTTGGAAAAAAACGTAAGAGAGTTGCTTGACAACATAATTGGAAAAGAATTTATCGAGGATAGTCTCCAGGGTTCTTGCAAAGGATGAAATACGACTACATATTTTACATGAGTTCTTTTGTACGATTCATCTTTGGCAGGATTTGAATATAGTCAAGATAATCTATGACAATAATTGTAAAATTTAAGCATATAATAGTCCCCATTTTTTTTGCTCATAGTTTTACACACGCATATAATTTTTGGTTGTATATTAAATAATAAATATATTGTGTCTTAAGATGGCATACATTATATTATTTACAAAAACCAACCACAAAATATTGAATTTTATATTTTTTGTATTCATATTATTTATAACTAAAACGTTAGCTAACAATAAATTTAATAACAAGCGATAGCATTTTAAACGTATGAAAATTATTAAATAGAAAAAACGGTTATTTTAATATGCTATATTTATTATCATATCCAATGTAAAAAAACTATTATTGCGCCAATCTAAGTTCAATTCACATAAATGGAATTTTGCTTGAAAAATCAATAACCATAGAAATATTCTGATTAATTTACTTAATTTTTTGATTGAAAAATCATTTCTAATTTTATAGTAACTTAAATGAGAAGTCCAACACATATTGTATTGTATATTGCCTTAATCATTTATTTTTCTACAATTTATCAATTTTCAACCATGTTTATTTCATCACATTATGCTTGATAAATTCTTGCAAATAATCAAGATTCAAATTACGCCTACATTATAATTAAAGATAAATATTACAGTCTAAACTGATAATGTTGAATTTAGGGACTCGTTTGTTGTCATGAAATATATTAATCTGTTATTTCAGAGTTTCAATATAAATATTTTTAGTGTTTATACGATTTCTAGTGATTCTTTATTATTATTTTGCTTTTATCTATTTTCTTATATATTTAAGACTTTTTGTTTTTATTCCGGAATTACAAATTAAACTGGAATAATTCGGACAAAAATAGGATTTTGAAATTTGCCTCGATAAACAAGAAATTAAATCCGTTCCATTTGACTTAGTGAATTAAATCATTCTTAGGGATATTTATCTCGTGTTCAACAAACGACGTAAACTTTCAATTCTCCCTCTCAAATAAATTGATTTTCTCCATCCATTATTTTGAAACGACAAAGCTTCGAACATAATCGCTCTATTTATTTTAGAACTTGTAAATACCAGCCCCTCAATATTAGAATTTCTCTTGCTTTTCATATCCTCCAAATGTTTATATGGTTTTTGTAGAGTTAATCCCAATTTTCTTTGTTTTTATGCGTAAAAAACTGTTTTTTTATAATATTATTTAAATTTAATACGTTGGTTATTACAGTTCTTACTTACATAAATCAATATTATAACAAATGAACTTTTATCTATAGAAGTATCATGCATATTGTTTTCATACATTGGAACATGGACGGCATTACTAAATGCGCATATTATACATATACGCGGGCTGTGGCCACTTGTAACATTGTAGTCGGTAAAGTCGGACACGTTCGATAATGCCGCATTCGAGAGTATTTTTCTGACAGTTCTAAATTGTTTTAGCTTTCGTACTGACATATTATTATATCAAGCATCTTTTATTAATGCACTTTTTCATATTGAGTGAAAGGCGGTGTAATGTTATTAGAAATATTGACAGATAAACAGTACGAGCAGTAAAAGCAGCGCCCAAAGCCGCTGTCATACTAAACTGTTGGTGACACATTTAACATTGTGTCGCATATTTTTGACGTATTTTGAAGTATTATTAGCACTTCTATTTGTATAAGCTCATTAATTATAACAGAGAGTTTGTGTGGTTACCTAAAAATATTTATATCACGTTTTTAGAGCGTGCATTTACTGTCGTTTCAGAATAAACAGATATAAATCTCTCGCATACGTGCATATTTTTCTCATGCATAATGCTAATTAAACCGTGCAGGAGTGGTCTTTATACAAAATATATACACTAGCGATTAGCGAAATATATACAATATGAAGTAGGTTTTTTTTATGAACCAGATGACTATAAATCATGTGAACACGGGCATATTTTTAACCCCATCATCGTATATCATTTGAATGCAGGGTGAAAACCTTGTGAAAAAGAGACGACCCTCTGGCGATTCCCTTTGTTTGGGACATGAGAAAAAACGGTTTTTGTGTACGATGTTTCTAACATCTGGCAACACAGCCTTTACTGAGGACAGCACGACAAACCTTTGTCAAACCCTCAACACTTACTTTGCCAAATCACGGGTAGACGACGAGGATGAGAACCACCGTTTGATGAAACACAATATGTATTCGACAGATGGTCAAAGATATTACTTGGATATATCTGTTACACTGAATCTGTATTATCACAGTATAAAATATGATGTTTTAGAAAAATACTGTCCCAATATATTTTGTAAAGATGAACATGTTATCAGCGTATTAGATTAAGCGATAAAAAGCGTCACTACAAATACTGTGTCGTGGGTTCAAATGCTGTTCAAGTAAAAAAAAAATATCGGTTATTAAGACTGTGCATCAGGAATAATATTAATAAAACCCCGATCAATCAATTTGATCCATGCTCACTCTGTTTTCCTGGTTTGAAGGGTAAATAAATACTGTGGCGATTATTAAGTCTGTGACTTATGTGTAATAGATAAGATCACCGACAGACAAATAACTATTTATTGTGTCTAAAAAAAACCTCCTCGAGTCGTAATTAAATAAATAAATTAAGAAACATGAAAAAATCCAGACCAAAATACTTTTACGCGAATAATTTAATAAGCTCAGCATAATACTAATTCACTAAAACTAGCCGGTAGATTTTTTATCTTCGTTGTTCGTAGACTTACTTAAATATTATTATTTTACTGTAACAATCCATACAATTTTGAAAATATTTTTAGTTTTCACAAAAGACCTCTCAATGGACACCGGTGAAAAAATATTTGAGCACACATTCTTGTGGGTTGTTGAAGACAAGTGGGCTTATTTCGAAGGATTGTTAAAGCAAATAATAATAAGACTCTTCTTAACTGTCGTTTGCCAAGTACCTTGTAATAAATATCTGAACAATTCTTCCAGTAAAACACGAGTGTCGATAATAATTAACCGACGAAAGTGGTGAAAAGGAGAATCCAGAATAACTTGTCTAATCCCAAAGGCTTTGTTCTTCTTTTCCAATATCACATTCGTAATAGACAAAGCAAAAACTCGTCTCCAGTTTTCCTATTCCTTACAAAGGCAACATGAATATTTTAATACACGTCTCAATATTTACCAGAAAGGATTTTTCATCAATTTTTATACAAACCTTTGTCCACTCGTTTTACAATATATCATTTTCAGCTGACTGTTGATCTATGTATAATATTTTTGTTCAAATAAAAAATACATAGTCAACTAAAAATCCATTCTGTATACCGTAAGAGTTATGAAGATGCTCAGAAAATGACAATCCAATAATCCATATTAAAGCAAAATATTGTGACTTTTTCACATCTTATTGTAAAATTTTAAACATAATATATACACACACGTGAAAATATCATTATGTGTACCACCAAAAGATACTTATCATATTATAAATAACAGCATTATTAATTTGAGTATTGGTTATTGGATCCCAGGGATCATTTTATGATGAATTCTTAAAGGGCTGATGAATTTCGTCTGAAAAATTTAAAACTATTTTCTATCCTTTCTATCCATGAAAAGATTACGTTTGTTTGTGAACCCGAAACTTGAACACAATGGAGGTATGTCAAAGAGATAGTCGTAGAAAGAAATACGGGTTTATATCATGCCAACTGCTCTTAATTGAATTGAAAATTTGAAAGCATTGTAGATGAACTATACGGGAAATAGTTACATGTACATATGGTAGTTATTCAATCGAATTTCATATAATAAGATAACATCATAACTAATGGAATTGTAATTTTAAACCTAATTTTGACACCAGGTTGTCATATCTTATGTCAAAGAATGTTTGCTTACTTTGATTTAATTAAAAGTCGACATTCCCGTTTATTTTAATAGAATAACGCATTGTGATATTGAATATTTAAAAGTCGTGCATCAATTAAGATCAAGTAAATAGAGATATTTTTTATGTTGAACACATGTGAGCTTTATACGATAACCACAATTTCCATTCATGTCGTTTCTTTATTCTGTAAAATTGATGGGAAATTTCACGGATCGGGGACCTGTAAGCAAATTAGCCTGAATACGTCTCCCCTTTTTTGTAATTTTCGAGCAACAAACTTACGTTTTCTTCCTAATAATATTGTTTGAGCCATAAACCAAGAGTTGGGATGCGAAATTACTCGATTAGTTGTCGTAAAAGACAAACGGACTTAAGTTTTTCATAGGCGTATAAGTTTCGTTTTACGAATTTTACAACACCTACATAAAACAACCAAATGTATACTTTAGACTTTGTCGTAAAAATAAGCTTGCGTAAGTTTAATTCCATTTTGTACATCGAGGTCATAATTTCAAGATCACTGTGTTGACACGTGGATTATTAATAATGTGTTAAATTATTCAATATATTTTGCTACGATCGCGTAGCTGAGTTAAAATGGCGTAGTAAAGGGCGATGCTTAAAAATACTTCTAATGGCATAGGCTTAATAAATATTATACATCAATAACCCACCATAGGCAATAAATCAGTCTTATCACAAATTAATAAATGCTTAAATATCACGTTTACAATATTATTTACTGCTTATGGAATATCAAACTATTAAATATTCATGAATATAATAGTACACGTCATATTCTTGCAATATAATTAATCATAAGTTTAATATCAAACCTCCCAACACGACGAAAATACAATAATAAAATATCATGGAGCGTAAATTAAAATTTGAAAAAAAATCCACATCGCATCTCGAGATTACCTTAATTTAATATTTCTTCTTTTCAAAGGAGGATTATTATTATTTTGTTGGTGAGAATGGAAGCTGTTGTCGCCAAATTGAAATAGGAATCCCGGCGCGCTAAAGTTCGGCATTAGACATTAATGTAAGAAGGATTAAATACAGTTTATCCTGCTTGTTGGGAACTTGGCAAATTGAAAAAGAGCTCAAGAGGTTTCCGTGGTTCATGAAAAACAACCCTTTGAAAATATTTCATCGAGACAAATTAAATTAAAATTCATCGTTTTGATATAATTCCAGGAAGGTCGTGCCTTGACTAATGTATTAAAGTGTCTGAGGATAAAGGCTTTTAATAATATTTTAAAAACTGAGATACTTGCAAAGCTATTCAATATTGTAAGAAAGAGGTTCAATTTCCGAGTCTTTCGATACGACTGAAGAACCATTTTCACAATCAAACAGATAATAGATCTACCAATTTATTTATTCTATTGTTAAAATAATCAGTTATTTCTAGAATGGATTATTGATTTTAGATTTCATTTCAGTTATCCTACAACAGACGTATCATCATCTTAACTTTTAATAAACTCTATAATATAATCCTTTTTTATTCTGAAATATGTAAAAAGGTCTCATATATTTTTCAGCTTCATACTCATAAAACTTTCTCTATTATTAAAAACTTTCATAAGTTGTATTGTATTAAGAACATATGAATAGACGAAAAGCTGTTTGTTTCGACACGACTGTCCCAGTTTTTTCATTTACCCAATGAAATATTGCAAGAAGTCGTGTTTTGTACCTTTAAAAGACGTGCAGCCATATTCAACCATGAATACATATTAATAAATAGTAAATATAAATATGTACTGAAATTCATTTAGATAATATCTATTAGAATACTGCTTCACTGACAAGAAATGTACACTATTCGTTATTTTCCTCGAAATAATGATATTTCCATTGAACAATTTTCTATAAATGGAGCGTTTGCGATATTGAATGTCAATTTTTTCAAACTGTATCTTTTGTTTAATAAAGTGAACGACTCACGAACTGTCAAATTTTCAGCAGACATGAAAGATATATTATAAATGGATTATTTATATTGCAAGATTATAACATAATATTATGACAAGTAACAAAATTAAATATTTGTTTAATTTCACAATTATTTGGTAAATATGCTTATTATAAAATATATCAAAATACGTAAATATATTTCACATTAACACTTACTAAGTTTTCTATTGAGTTTTATCAAACGTCGTGTATGTGACTTTTTTCCTTTGGTTCTCTGTTATTCTGAAACTAGTAGTCACACATGATTCTGTCCTTAACTATTATTTTGTATTTAATGCAAAAGAAATAAATATTATCAAAATCTATGTACATTTGCTAAAAAAGTGACTTGTTCCCATTCAAACAACTGCCTGCCTGTCTTTTCTTATGTCTGATCTTTTAGTGAGCACAGATCTTTTTTTTTATATTAAAGAATATTAATGAATAATTTTATTACTTTATTATTAATTATAAATACGCGTGAGATTATTGAAACAGCTTCGAAATTCGCTTTTTTGACCAGAGAGTCTCGATAAGATCAGCGTGCAGGACTCGATGAATTTTGCTGATTGTCAATTATTTAAAAGTTGTACACCGTTGGATGGAAATTCAGGTCCTCTTGTTGAAGAGGGGTAGAGTGGCCCTTAGCCAAGGTTTCTTCATCCCCTCAGGTCCATGGGCAGCTTCTACTCTCACACCACCTGCGGACTGTTTCCAGAGCACCCTTAGCTGTCCTTTGTGCTTTGCTTTCAAAACTTCTTGACAGACTGTAATGCAAAAAGGTATGAATTCGAAAGCCATAATTCATTAATCGAGAGATCGCGTCTGAAACAGTCTCTGTCTACTGATTTATTATATCCATTTGTAACCGATACGAATACTTTCAGCGCTCTTATCAAAAAATCTAAAATACTTGTCAAATATATAGCTCATTTTTGCTAATAACACATCCTCGATTGAAGTTCTTTTCATGGGTGTTATTATTTTTTACTAGTGTGTAGGACCTTCAAACTTTTTGTCAAATGGTTTTGTTCATGTTGGAATGTGTTATTTTTTGTATATCGTGACGCCTTCCCTATTGACGGGAGTCCCTTTATAAGGAGTTGGCCAGGCCTTTACGGGAGAATATAGTAGAGATGGTTTCCCAGGCCACCACACAGCAATGAGTACTTAAGATCTAGTTTGCTAAGCCAGATCTACCAAGTGACTCCGGTGCCGTGAATCGAACCCGGGAGTCTTCACTCACGAATCCGTTACACTAACCACTGGGCCACAAGGCGGCTCCATCTCCGGCGGCAAAATTTAATCCGTTATAAAACTAGGTATTATCAAATTATTATATTTATTTCAGAAACACATACGGCAGTATTAAAATTACATTATGCATACATTCATCTGATTTTTTTTGTTATTAATTATTTAGTGTCTTGATTAAGACAAATTTTCATAAACATTCAACCAGCATTCAATGCTGCCTTTGGTAATAATACATTGTCACCGTTTTATTTAATTCTTGACTATAGCATATATAAATTTTTTTTAATAATGACTGCTATAAGATAGGGGCTTACATGTTTTGTTACAATATGAAAGAAACATTTCTGAATAAAAAAATAGTTTAAGCAAATAAAGGTTTACTTTTCAAACCCCAAATAAACATCCAATTTTATTTTTGAAAACTGATGATCATATGTGTAAAACTCAGAGTAGCTAGTCGTAGTGAATTTCAGTGGTATTAAGTGTTCTTAAGTGATGTCAACTCTCGGTCAATTATGCAGGAAGACATGGGTTCCTATCCCAATAGACCAATAAAATAACCCAGAGACGCGTGGCCTGAATAATTAACACAATTTAATATTTTATTTTATATCTGTATTATCAGTCAATTAAATATATTAATAAAGATTTCAATTATTTGTGTACCTGCAACTATTTGACAGGATGAAGTAAAAAGTTTTTAATGTGCTGAAAACTTTTTGAAAGTTTGATCTGAAAACTTTTGATTTGTGCTTCACCTCAAAGAACGTTGATGTGAATTGTAGATATTTTGGAATGGGAGTTGTTGTTAATTTGTGTTTATTATTAATGATAGTTGGTTCATCTAAAACAACAGTTGGCGACATCTGCT
Organism: Agraylea sexmaculata; assembly: GCA_022606485.1. Lineage (NCBI taxonomy): Eukaryota > Metazoa > Arthropoda > Insecta > Trichoptera > Hydroptilidae > Agraylea > Agraylea sexmaculata. The sequence continues at coordinate 39,393 of JAGTTH010000735.1, forward strand.
TCTGCCTTTACAAATTGTGTGAATCTAATACAATAAACTTTAACTTATTATTCAAAATAGACTTACTTATCATCCTAAATGATAAAATATACATATTAATATTATAAATATAATAAAACATTGATGTAACGATTAAACAAATATGAAAGAAGTCAAATAATAGAATTTACTACTTATTTTTTACGTATTATTGTAATTTACTACGAAGTACGGTTAAAAACTAATTTCTGTCTAATTATTTTAGAACTGTAAAAGGTGATTAATCTAGACCTATCGAAAAACTTTTGTTTCTCTTATATAGTTTAATAAAAATAAATATTAAGACCATTATTCAAGTTATCAAAATACCCTTGCTTGATATATTAGCGTTCATCAAACCTTTTAATTTATGATAAATTGATTCCTTTCGGTATTTTTATAATAATCACTAGATACCGTATTATATTAAAATTATTTTAAGGATCGCTTTAAAATTTTATCTGTCAAAAAATTTAATCTGCCCACGCTTTAACTAAACAAATTTGACTTATTTTAGGACGGGTCATAAAAGTTTAGCTAACGAGTCTCGAAGCGTTCCACAGGTGCTGTGAAAAATATACTTGTATACTATAAATATGCCTGAAGATAATTATATTAGTTTTTTACTTTGTCATACCAAAAATGGAAATGTAATGGTTCCTAAAATTTATCATTCATAGCGTATAAATTCAAATTTTAATTGTTTCTCCGATGTCCGGTGAAGATTTAGTGTCTTTTTTCTGTGAATTAATATTTTCTGTCTTGTGGCGTAAAATATATTAACTTTGCAATGAAAATACAGCTGAATATAATCAATTGAATCATTTATTACGGATTTTATTATAACATATTATAATAAAAAATTATAATATAAAAATCAAATAATAATAATAATCCAAAAATCAAATATGCATCGAATTTTACATTGAGGTGTTACAAGATTTCATCTCAAAATATCTGTGCACTTATTTGGAACAAAAAAATGCATTTATTTCATTCCATTGATTAAAAAATATTAATTGAAAGAAATGCTTTTGTAAAAGTTTATCCAAGATGTTTTTGGGAATTTTAAAAAATTACAGAAAGATGTATAATGTGAAATTTTCATCAAATTAACCCTATTTCATATCAAATTTAAGGTTAAAAAAATGTGTAAATTAATAAATTCAAAATATTTGTTTGGTGGAATTCTGAAAGATTGAAATTTAAGTTTTATTTAAGAATTGGGGTGAAGTTTAAACCATGTACATATAAATAACTGAGAATATTTTAGCGGGGTGGTAGGGTATCATAAATAGTTATAAAATAAAAAATATATATTAATTAATAATGTTAATTACATATAACAGACACAATGCACACGTTACTACTGAGTACTATAAACAAACAGCTGATTCCAATATGGTGGCCCAAACTCGATTCCAAAAGCACTGTAAAAATTATTAATCATTTTTTAAATAATAAAAAATTAAAAAAATCTTGCGATACCCTACCACCCTCTTAAATATTCTCAATTATTTCAAGTCTACTCTATATATTATTATAGTTTTAAATTAAAATTTCAAACGGGTCATGGTGTACTTAATCTATGTTATTATTCTGTACCAGTCTCTCACCTTGTGTGATATTAATTAAATATAATTTTGTTTCCAGGTTACTTCCCTCTTCCCGCAGCCGCCTGCTTGGCTTGGATATGTCTTGATGTTTTACTATGTACAGCCTCAATAATGCACTTGTGTACCATAAGTGTCGACCGATATTTATCCCTTCGATATCCCATGAGGTTTGGCCGTAATAAAACTAAGAGAAGAGTCACCCTCAAGATACTCTTTGTATGGTTACTATCTACAGCTATGAGCCTTCCTCTCAGTCTAATGTATTCCAAGGTAACAATATTCATTATAACACCATCCAATATTCACAGACAAAGTCGTATGGCTTTTCATTCCTATTTTCACGGCCATCACACAATATGATGAAGCCTGCAATATTCTGAAGTGGGTTCAAACCAATTAGGATCTTTGGCTCCCCCACGTTTGGCTTATTTGGGATACTGCCGAAAAAAATAAATATAAACATAATTAAAGTCCCGTCTAATTGAATAGCACGACAAAATTCTAGTCAATATTCTTTATAAATATATTCCATTATATTAAAATAAATAAAGCCTAAGAAGTCATATTTTTCATGAATAATCAGATAATAATGGTGTGATTATTTATTACAAAAAAAAGGTTTTTTTATGTTGAAGGCATACAAAAAAATATCTTTTAAACAGCAATTTAGAACTATTATATTTATTTTTACAATTGGTTGTATTCTGTGTCAGAATTGATACATATATGACGCAAATGTATCTGATTCGTCACATCGATTTATATTTCGGGTGCCATTTTTAGTCTGGCTTATTAAATTTATATATATATATATATATATATATATATATATATATATAAATTATTTTTATTAGACATAAGAAGTAAAAATTATGTATGGCGAATAAAATAACAACCTATTTACAAATACAAAGATTAATACATAAAAACAACAATAAAATCTACAACAGTTTATTTGGGTAAAACCAAATTTGAATCGAGTGAATTATTAGTCATATTTGGTTTTAATAACAAGACGGTTTAGGACAGGATTAGTGTAATATTTTTAACTCAAATCTGCGATTATTGCTTTGATCATTTTTTAAATTATGTCCACGTGGACTTCTCTAAAACTTAGCTTAATAATAAACCCTTAGAATATAATATTATAAATTGCTTTGTATATTTTATACTATATAATAATCTTATGTGTCAAATTTTCGACTTTATTCATATAGTTTGAAGTGTTGATTGGGTTGATAGTATTTCCATCTACTTTTGATGCTAATATTAGACTTTCTTTCCAGGACGTCCAGTCGGTTTTGATAGAAGGAACCTGCCAGATTCCTGATCCACTTTATAAGCTCATTGGATCTATAGTGTCTTTCTATATCCCACTCGGAGTTATGTTATTAACTTACGCACTTACTGTACGACTTTTGGCAAGACAACGATCAGGACTTGGAGCTATGATATGTGCTCCACCTTGGCTACCAGCAACACCAGGTATGTGAAAGAATTTTAATAATATTACAGAATTGGGGTGGGCAAAGTTCCATTATCGGGATAACAAGGTTAGTGTGGAGATATTGAAGCTAAATTGATAACTTCCTATCACATTCACTTTCATCCATTATCCAAAGAGGAAGGTCTACGTTTCAACACCTTATATCCTTGTAATTATACCCTCTTGAATCTATGATAACACGGAATATTATTCCTTTATATTAGAATAATATATAAGGATATTGTCAGATGTTGAACCAATATAAAAGCGATTGTATTTTTAGTACTAATCACCATCAAAATATATTATTATATAATAAAATATGATGGTAATATTATTTTCACCATGAGCTTGCTCTAGTTCCATTTGTGTCCAGCAAATGACACTTTTTTATTACCTTCATATTACCTAATGAGAATATAAAATAACTCTATGAACTTTTCACATAAAATATCAAACTTTCCATAAATTATAATAATTACATGCTGGATTAAAAAGTTATTAATTATTGGAGTATATATACTACTAGGGTATTTTTTTTTGTAATTATCAATTTTTATGCACTTTAAAATATCTAACAATTAGTTAAATATTATTGTCAATGAAATATCCTTTTCAAGATTTTATACACGCATAAACTATAATTAAATTAGTTTTTTTGGTGCGACAATACCCCTCGTTTAAGGAACATAACTCAATACACACACTTTAGGCTATTATAAATATATTTTATACAGATACCATTTGATTTTTATTAACAGAATTGCTCTGTCTTAATTTAATATCGATCTCGTTATTCACTTTTTGTGAACACAGAACAATTAAATTTAAGATTATTAATAATAGCTAAAAAAATAATTCTTCAAAAGGCGTTTGTCATAATATTTTTAATGACAGTAAAATAATTTATAGCCTACCTTGGTTTTAAATACGAAGTCAAATCCTTATTCTAAAGATTATAGTCGTATCATAAACCAGAACGTAAATTATAATTGAAAATTCAGCAAACTCGCCGTTATATTAATTAATTTAATATGAAACTACAGGGCATAAATTTCCCATGCCGGCATGAAGGGATTTTATTTATAAAAAAACTATGATATGATGTTTGTTCATGTGAATCTCTATTCTTTGCCTGACCGATTTCAATACTCACAGTCCGAAATATATGTTTTCAAAATAACAAATATAAATTATTTTTAATATTTATCGATGATAAATATGAATTTTGTCTGTACAAGCATTTATTTAGTCTAATTTGTAAGAAAATAGAATTAGACGTTTTCGATTCGAAATTAAGGTTTGTCTGAATTTGTAGACGCTTTCACAATTATTTTACTCATTGTACACTTTTCGAAGTAAATATTTGACGTTACTCAATTTGAAGAATCTCCTTTAATAACAAAGCGTGATAATTTACCATTTCGAGATTCCTGTTATAAAAGTCATAAATTAAAGCTTCAGACACCGCCGCGTCTTTTTTAACCCTTTAGTGTCCATATTTTTAGAAATCATCGGTGTTTATTTTTGAAAATAGCGCTCGTTTACGCAATAAATGACCTCAATGTACAAGAGTAACGGGTTTTGTATCCAAGATTTACGTTCACAAAACCTTCTTGTCTAACCTCACTTTGCATGATTTGATTTTGATAAATGGAAAATGTTCCTATGGTCAAACCTATAATATTAACATACAACACATAGTGTCTGAATTTTTATTCTTATACCCATATATTTTACATATATTTTATTCATAATATTGTCTTTTATATGAAACTTTTATCTAGATAAATTTGAAGTAACATTCACTAAATTTGGTTGAGTCATCGTGATGTTATCTTTAAATTATATCAATATGATTAAAGTATAGACAAAATATGGTGATAAAAATAACGTTTGAAGAAAGTCAAAGTGTTTTCTCCTTGTGAAGTAACTATTACGATATCAGAAAAAAATGACGTTTTATTCATACCAAATTAATTAAGATCCTTAAATAATAGGAAGAAAATTTTTTTTTATTCTTATCAGGTATAATCTACAGAAGAAATAATGAAAAATTTATTAAATATTTTCCAATTTAATTACATTTTACAAGATTTCATCTTTCAAAAACAATGTTTTCTGATTGTCGATGTCATAAGTAAGAAAATTTTAATAATTTCATATATTTTAAATTCATATTATGGATTAATCATTTTGAAGTTATTGTAACTAAAAATAGTTTTTCTCTAATTATATTTTAAAAATTATTTATTGTAAAAAGCTATTATCTCCGATTATATGTATAGGTCAAAAGTAAAAAATAATGATATTTTTATACATATTTTTTTAAATATCCATACTTTAGATTTCTCAATGCGGCGGCTCACATTACTTTCTCTATGCTATTTTTACAGTTTAACAATAAATTTTCTACAAAACCGCAATCTTTTACATAGAGCAGTTGTTATTAAATCGTCTTACTAAATTAATTTATTGATTGAATCTAGATAGATATATTAAAAGTAGCGTTTATAAGAGTTGAAATCAGCAGGTGGAAGAATCAAGTCCCGTTAGTGGTATTCAAATTGGTTTCAGGCTGCGTCAATCTTTCCCTAGAGACATATTAACCCTCTTCCTATTCCAATATCCTAACCCACTAACCCACCGAGCAATACTACGGGGGTGGGAAACCATCAACCCCCTTCCAGATATTATTATATTAAGCCTCATAGTATCGATTCTCGGATCAAACTTTCCGATTGCACAGGAATCCCGCTTTCGTAATTGAAAAATACATAGTATATAGGTAAATCCTGAACAGAACAATAATTATAGCATACTTATAATAATTTATAATAACCCTTTGATTCAATATATGTATATGTAGTTGAAAGTGCTTTGATTACTTTATTTCAATCGTCAAATTCCAAATTACATCAATTAACATATAATAAATATTTTATCTATTATATTTGAGGATGAAAAATATGTTAATATTGTGTTGATTATTGTAATAAAATATGATCAAAGCGACCTTGAACAATGGACAAAAAGTGTATTTTTTCAATACTTGGCCTTTTAAGTAATTTATTTTTAATACAAAAAATATAAAGGTTAATAAAGATTATACATATTGAAGAAATACCTACATTTAAAAATGATGAGATTTGTAAGGAAAATTTACAGTATTCTTTTTTCCTTTTTTTTCGATAAAAGGTGTATTAAAAAATATATTCGAAACTTATCTGCAAAAATTTTTTTTTAATTATTTCACTTGAAATATAAATTAATCACCGTTTACTCAATTCACCACACTTTTTAAATATATTTCTCAATGTATTGGTATGTTTGTTACGTACAAATAATTATAATATTTATTGTTTATTTGTACTTAATAGAATTGATTATTATTTCTCCCACTGTAAATGTGCATAGTTCCGATTCAGAGTATTAAGTCCTATAGGATTTGTGGATTTACAGGGCAATTAGTTGAATTAACGCCCGAATGCGTATAAGCCTTGTTAAATAAAAAACACCATGAAAAATATATAAATTGAATATTGATAATAAAATATTGTGAAAAATACTCTTCTCCGATTTAAAAATGCCTTGCGGAATAAGAATAGTATAAATTTCATCAAAAATAATAATAATGTAGACAAAGTTTCAGCTCGGTTCGTGTATCGCATTGGAAGAGTTAAACTAGGATTTTTTAGGAACAGATCCCACGGGACATATTTGTGTCACGTATTACACACAAATACAAAATATACTTATATTTTTCATTTTCAAAAAACCTCCACGTTATCAAAAAGACACAATCAAAATTTTGTTGAGAGAGGGATTCTCTCAGCAAACGTGTCACGTACCTGCAAATCATTAAAAAAAATTGATTCATCACTATCGAGTAGCTTGTGTTAATAATCTACATGTTTATTTAATGATGCAAATAATTAGTTAAATTGAGGATGTATCATGAAAATGTATGCCATGTTAGTGACCAAATACATTATGCGTACATAAGCCTCTTTGTCCACATCAATATGTATACACAGTATTTGTTTACCTTCAAAGACAAGTCTCTAATATGGCTTACAATTGCACTGAAGCATAACCGATCAATATATGTATGTATGACAATAAACTCTATACAACATTTTTTATTCATACTAAAATAATTAAATTGAAGAATAAGCACAAGAATAATAACGTGTAATCCATCTTCACCACAATTAATGGTCCAAGTCTGCTAGTTAATCTTTTCAATCTTTAATTATTATTTTTAAAAGTTTGAGAATCTTGCGTATTTAAATATTATGTGATTGACCGCCTGATTGAAATATAAGCATACGTCATAGAATTCATGAAACAACAATAGTACGTAAACAAAAACATAACCTCAAACAGCACACACGGTCAGCAACCTGAGACATTATGAAAACATGTTTACAATATTACTTCTTGTTGATGCAAATACGGTCAGCGACCATAGGAGTTATGACAACATACTTGTTTATTCATTTGAACTTGACTTTGAAAATGAATTTTGTTGTTGTTATCCTATGATGTCATATATATTCACTCATTATAATAATCGAAGATTCACAAGCTGTCATAATAAATTATTTTTTTATACGAAAAAAATCTTAGGCCCCCTTTAGTATATTTTTTTAAATGATCGTAATGGCATTACATAATTACGATAAAAATATTTTATTATCAATTAAAAACATGTTATATTGTACGTTAATATTAAAAGGGATGGGGGGGGGGGCTTTTTGATTAATGTTTTTTATTCGTTAATCCATACAAATCCTCAATTAAAGTACATAGAAGCTTTACGTTAGTTACAAATGTGTTGATGCACCAATCACATCATGAATATTAAATATCACCAGATAAAGATTATCCCAAAATTTCCAGCGGAATTGAGTTTTTTGCATCAGGTGTTCAATAATTATCACATAACAAAAAAAATCGAATTTTCATTATAATGAAACAATACAAAATATCCTTATGAAGAAAATAAGAGCTGTTTCTATGAAATTCAGGTATATTTATGCAAAACGGACATATAGGACTTACCTAGCTACCTTTATGCCAATGTACATATGAAACCGGCGGACCATTTACCTGTATTTTGTACATCACATTACTTTATGAAGTATAGGTACTTTATGAATGAATAAGATTTTTACACATTCATACATGTGTGTACATACATATGTGAGTCTAGTTGAAGTAAAAATATTTTAAGGGAAGGATAAGCATGTGATATAATATGTATATACATTAAATAATATCTATAAAGAATCCAAATCAAGCTACATAATTTTTCTGCCTCAAAGAGACAGAATCTGGTTATTGACATGAACATTTCGGTGGGCCATGGCTCCAATAGTCTGACAGTAAAGTCTGTCTGCCGTTTTATCTTATCTAATAACCAAAGAATTTGAAGGTGTATAGTAAATTATTTAAAAAACATTTTTTGTTATTCGATAAAAATTAAGTTGTATAGAATAAATTATATTTCAATATACATATTTTAAAATATCATACTTCCATTAAATAATTATACTTTTTATAATAAGTTTACACGTACAAATAATTTATAATTTAGAACTCAAACGACTATAAATTATTTCATGACAAAATAATTCCAAATAGGCATTGCGTTTAATAATAAAGGGTAGATTTTTAATTTGTGATAGTAGATGTTTTAAAGAGAAAATGAAAATAGTTTTATCAATTTCATAAGCGAACAATTCGAAAATTTCCATTAAATGTATTCATTTCCATATAACAAAATAGTCAAAACTGCATAACTCTGCGATATTGTTTTAGTATATCTCGATTGGATATTTGTAATGTTGAATTTAACTCCATTTTGATGAATTCAGAGAATTTGATGTAAGAAAGCAAACTGTCGAAATAAAGTCTGCAATTAGACTGCGTCAACTCATTAATCCTGCATTAAAAGTGTTCTTATGTTGAACTTCAAACAAATTTCAACAACTATTAAATATTTAATTACTTGACACTTTCCAAGTAATAAACTTTAAAAACACTATTTTGAATTTTAATTTTCGACCATCAAACGAACCGTTTATGAATTTGATCCCAGCCTTGTCTATTTTCACGTGGCCCATAATAATTATTTTGTAGTCCGAAAATGGATACAAGATATTTATATAATCAAAATATTGATTAAGTTTAATATTCCCAACTAACATCAATGTATCAATTAAAACAGCTACCAAATTGGTATATCGAGTTATAGGTACGATATAGACATACGGTTTCAGGCAAACAAATCGGTTGCGATGAATAGATTTAGCCTTTCAAAACTATTTCCAATATGAACGAAGCCAAATCTAAAATTCAACTGGTTGAATCGATTCTTTTCAATATTCAGAATATATGGCCTTTTACTCAAATAACATATTCCTGGTGGTCTTCTTGAATAAACATCACTTTTGATTTAAAATCTACCGTTTAATTTATCTTAATTGAATAATTACTAATCTTAGAGAATGCTGAAACTGTGAATCTTCTTTTAGCTGGCGTAAAAGCTCAGTTTTTCTCGTTTTCTAGCTAATTAGCTTCCATCAAAGCCTTATTCTGCTTGTTCATCGTCTTCATCTTCTTTCACAACCCAAACACTCTGATTTTCAAAGAGAAAACATTTCAACTTCATTGCGATATAATCTCTCAAATTACTCGCATGCATGTAATTGAGTATTGATGTAATTTTAATACTATACATTTTATTTATAAAACTTTTTTGTAATTAAGTACTCTCAATAGATTGTCAATGTGGCCACAGATTTTGGTATTATATTAGGCTTTCGATTAAATGCAAATAAATCTACATTTTCATCAGGGAAAAAGTAGGTTGGTATTAAATTTAGCGAAAATATATTCTCACTGATTGTATGTATAGATAACCTGTTACATTAACACAATGCACGAATAAAGTATTGGACAAGCTAATACACAATAATCTATTTATACATTGAATTGACGTGTATTAAATTGAAAAAATCCTGAAAAAAATATATCACACACCTGGTGCGGGAATTGAACCCACATTTCTCGAATAAAGTGCTCTTACCACTAAAATACCAAGAGACATGGGTTCAATTCCCGCCCTACGCGTGTTATATAATTATGTTTTATTTTTATTTTTTACGATTATTTCAATTTAGTATATATCAATTCAATGTTTCACATGTTCTTAAAGGGATTCCGATTTAAATTAAGAAATTATAATTGTATTAACGTGATATTTTAAATACATGTGTTTGTAGTAAATTATTATTGAGTACATTTATTGTATAGTAGGTTAATTTTTTCAATTTTTTAATGTTTTTTGATGTTCTGCTTGGTTTTTAAATAGGACAGTAATAAGTTGTTTATTATTTCATTCAGAATTCGTTTGAATTTTCAAACTAAAAATGATTTAATACGGTTTTCATATGCTGACAACAGTTATCACAATATTTATAAAGCGAGTTTCCCGAAAAATATTCTTTTTTGAGAATTGTCATATATTATGCATTATTAAATATCTCTAAAATTATTTTAATATTATTATCATTAAAATACCCGTTTCGTTATTTTAGATATGTATTAATTATAGTAAAATATTATTCTTCCATCTGGTAACACTGATGGTTGATGGATTCGTACAGACATACAACATACACACGTTCAACAATTATATCTTAAATATTTTATATAGTATAGTGGTTCAAGGCTCCACTAGCCATTGATTACACTCTCAAATAAACATTTTTTTTAAATGGGAAACAAAAGAATAGTTTTGTCCTTTATTGATGACTGAGTATAAAAAGTCAATGATGCCATCCACTCGATGATATTGATTATACTAATAATGAAGCTGATCTATTTGAGCATGGATAGGGTACTCGAGCCTCAGTGATGGAGAGGTTGAAGGCGTAGTGTTAAAATTCGGTCCTCCTTTAAATTGATGATACGAATTCATTAGAGTATATAGTAAGTGTGCGATAATCTGAAGAGGGTGGGCTTCGAAGGTCTGCAAACACCCTCCATGTGACAAATAGCTGATTCGCTGCTATGGCTTTGCTCATTAATACCCTTCACCGCCACTAAAAAACAAAGTAGAAGCTGGATCGCCGCAATAACTCTAATCGTGTCGACTCCGTTTAATAAATCAACTCCTAATATAGGGATTCGATCAACATCGTTAATTACTCACTGACATCCTCAAACTTTTACTCGAATTCATTGACCGTGGGAAAAAATATCTACCTGGAAACACGGCAACCAGATTTGAAATATTACCTTTGTTTAGCCCCAAACCAGGCGGGCATAATTGCCCTTAAGCAAACAGAAAAGATTCGAATGAGAACAAAGACAAATATCAATTTGAACATAATAAAGGGTTTTTTTTAATTAGAATACTTCACATTAAATATGAGATATCGCATTGCATATAAGCAATTCGTGTAATTTTGTTTTTCCCGTGTATTATTGCACTCTTCTCTCCTATTCGATAAAGGCATAAGTGTGTCTCCCTCACTCAACACATTTCTAGTGACTCCTGAGAGTGGTTGTGACAATACTTTGGCGATTAAAACGCAATAATATTTTAAACATCTTAAAGAAGTAGTCTTTGGTAAAAGCTGAGTGTATGTTTGAGTCCATATGACATGTAGTAACAATGCATTTACCCATTTTACTATGAAATATAACTGAAGATATGAAGAGACATGTTTACAGTATAATTTTTGCCAGGTAACTCATGTTTTTAGCCACTTGATCCACTTGAACTAAACACACATTTATTAGCGATATCTTATGTTTATATCTATGATTAGACTCTATATTGTCGAGCCATGTTCTGCTTTGTCTCGGAACCCTGAGATTAATAAATACCCTATGATATTTTAAGAAGTCTATTTATTAAAAAAACTCATACATTAAGAGAAGAAGAAATATGCATTGTCGTCGCCATTTACGTAAAAGCTTCATTATGCCTTAATCGTATGTTAATCTGTAATCTAACCAGATAAGACGACATTAATTCTAGTTTATTTTTTTATTATTCGTTACAAACACTAACTTACCACTGGTGAGTCATCGACCACTTAATAAGTCAAGTCAAATTCATCAAGTATAAAAAAAATATGATCGCAATATAATTTTGATATTAAAGTACGCAGTAAATCAAGTGTCTATTTACTGTCAGTCTAGGCAACAAGATATTAGACATACACTTACCAAATTTAATTCTCTCGTGGGGATTTATTACACAGTCTGCGGTTGAGAGAAATCCCCCGCATAAAAAATGTTAGATAACCATCGTGGATAATGAGCGCATAAATAAAAATAAGTGCCGGCCGTTATTCTATTCTAGTTTCGCTAATATAATATAAATAATTTACAGAGAGAAGGAATACATGGAGACGGGCAACTACCAGGAGTGGTACACCACAACATGTTGCGCACTCTGCAGCCAGCAATGATACTGATCTCACCGCATTGGATGCTCATGATCTGTGGCTACCAGATACCAGGTATTTCTTATTCATTAAATAATCAATCATTAAAAAAAACGACGAAATTATATGCGAGTATTATTGCGCGTTCACATTTACGCTGACGAAAGATGCGTCGCGTCAGACCGATATCGGTTTCATCGACATCACCGATATTAGCAGGCCATACAACTGAATGGGCCGACAATGACCTGTTTTATCGGTCTATAAAAATAAATAATAATTAATAATGCGAATTGGCACTATTTTTGTGTGTGGTAAGTGACCTACATATTATGTATATCCCTATCCTTACAGACATACCGGGTGAAGGTGGGTAATAGTATGTCTCTTCCTTCGTTTCTGCAGAGTGCCCACTTGTTCTTGTGTACTCGTGTACCTTAAGATTCATTATAAATATTTTATTCTTTGTTTTCCTACCATTTAGGACTGCGGTATCGCGATAGCGCCTTGCGATAGCCTCTTGTAATGTTATTCCGATATTGCAGTCTAATATTTGTGAAGCTTGGGACCAATGTTAGCCTTTTCCACTTAAAAATAATTAAGTATACAGACTTAAAGTATTGGGTACAAGGAATACAATATACTAATCAAAATTTGTCAAGGTTTAGTAAAATTAGAAAGTATTCAATTCCAAAATATTTTAGTATCAAATATGCTCTATTCCAAATCCTGGCAATCAAATTGAGAGTTTTATATTATTTATATTTTTAGTAATAAATTTTATGATTTTACTTTATTTTTATTGTACAAATATTATCAAAATACGGCCATTATTTTTTTTTTAATCTTTTACTTTCAAAATCTACCTGTTAACAAATAAATTAATTTTCAAATCTAGCCAATTCCACTATATTATGATCAAATTGAACCAATTCCATTTGTTTTTTCAAATTATCCATATAAATATATTATATTTGATAATTATATAAATTTTAGCAATGTACGTGCCATAATATCTCTATTTTATCTGTAACTTTAATTTCTATAACATTTTGTCAAATGTCTTAGTTCAGCAAAAAGTGGAATAGGATAACCTTGATCCCAAACTCCACATTTATATGTATTATATTGCAAAATAAATAAATGATAAATATCAAGATGGCAGAGGAGGCTTAGTGTAGCAACATTGTATTTGTTTACATATGGTAAACACCAGTTCATCTCAATTCTGGACATCGATCTTCATTTCTGTTGTTTAAACACTGTTAATCACCTTAATAGTGGTTCGATTAATTGTTGGAGGAATCCCTTAAGACTCACTGCGGCCCTCGGAACTTTACGTTTATCATTATTATCATATCATCATGTCCGCTATCTTCATATTTATCATTCATTTGTATGGCCTGCTAATGTCGGTGGTGTCTGTTTCATACATTTAGTCAGGGGGTGTCCACATTTGGAGTATCACGTTGTGTTGTAAAACGTATGAAGTGAGTGCATCACGATAGAGAAGTCTAAGCCCAGAAATTCACATTAGATAAATTTATTCCTAACAAATTAAAAAAAAAAGAAGAAAAAAATAATAATAAAAGATAAATATCAACTAACTACCTAGTAGTCAGTTCTATCAAAATTAGCAGGATTTGGGTTTAGTAGATAATCATTTCATGCCCTTATCCAAATTGTTTCAATACGCAATGATATAAAGCAGACATTACTAGAATCTAACACTGCGACCTTTAATCCACCAGATGGCCACTAATCATTTTATTATATAGAATATCTTATATCATTTCTCAAAATTTAAATAATGTAAACCTTAATTTTGAATCAGAAAGCTTCACAATTTATCATCTCTAGAACGTATTAAAATGAATAATAATAGCTGAGGTAAGCAACTAATCCGAAGAATCTATTATGAATTCACAGAGCGTACAATTTGGAAAAGCACATCTGATTACTTTGGCGTAAAGGAGGATGCTTCTTCTCCTTTCCACAAATTTATCTAGCGACTCATTCATGAATAATTAATCGAGAGTTGAAATTTTCAAGCCAAATGATAAAACTCGAGCCGCTTCATTTTTGACAAAGATATCCAAATGCGGCCCTTTTCACTGGAAAACAATGTGACGGAAAATGCAAATTTTACTTACTTTTCCATCACTGATTTTTACATTTTCAGCATAATGTAGATTTCAGTAATGAGTCACAGAGCTCTCAATCTCTAAATCCGC